>CM061921.1:189907243-190191297 GCA_031002005.1 Vandiemenella viatica | reverse complement strand
TGGTTCAGGTCTCTGGAGTAGCTCACTCGAAAGTAGCCTGCACAGAAAGCAATACCAACATACTAATCAACAAAATTACCATTATAAAACTAAAATGTATAAAACTGAATTCTGATCACAACCAGAATGAGGCGTCTAATCCTGTATGTCAGAGATAGAACAGTCATTGTCTGTCGTCAGGAATCTACAATCTAATGCGGAATCGGAATCACGTAGCTTCCTGGCATAGCTAGACGAAGAAAGCAAAGCTCAGCTCGTAAAAATATCTGATCTCTCCTGCAACCGAAAGCTGACCTTCAATTTTTAAGGGAGCATTTTTCTTCTGAGCTACCAGACGGCATCCTTGATTGTTTAAAGAAACCTCCGATTGTCTCCAAAGAGTGCACAATCCTCCACATTACCTTTGCCTGAAACACGTGCCATAACCTTCCACCTGTAATGGTCCTCAACCAGCTGCTTAATCGAAGTCTTATTATTGAAATCACGATGGTATAGGGATGTCTTACCAAAAGTAGAAAAAATCTCGCTTCACTAACACTTGTACACTGCTTTATGCCATATGTAAGAACAGTAAACTCTTGAACTACTTCCAATTTTTCATCATTGAAAATGGTGGCATCATCAGTTGATGTCGCATAAGTTTTTTTGTTGGTCTCATTTTTTGATTTTTTTTTTTTTTTTAAAGTCTGACTTTTTTTTATTGTAGATAGCAGCGGTGTAGTCACAGCCTGTAAATGGGTGGAATGCTGATAGACTTTACCGAACCTTCTTCAAACGATGATTTTTTAAGAGTTCCGGAAAATCGTTAGGTCTAGGTTGTATAGGTTGTAGAGGTCCTGTAATTGTATATGGAATGTCATACCCTTGTCGATTTTCTCGTTCACACTCTTTGATCTAAAGCAATAGCGAACCAAATAAACAAGTGAAAATTAGAAACAGTGTGCTTTGCTCTCACGCATGAACATTTATAAGGAAAAAGTGGTTACTTTAAAATAGATGCTCACATGCAGCTGTTAATCTGCGTCTATCTCTGTTAGATGGAAAAAATGAGAATACGCACTCTCTTTAGCACCACACTCTTTTACTCGATTATTAAAACTTTACATCCCGACAACCCTAAGATTTGCCTACTTTTTGTAAGAAAACCCTAACCATCGTGTTTGCAATAAAATTATCTGCATTTTTATTTAGAATTTATGTAAAGAAACACGTTGATTGTAAATTACTCATGTACGAGTTACGATGCAAGAATATCGTTGTACTATCAATATTTGCGCGGTGGCAATATGATCGCTGAAAAAAAAGATTGCGCCAGTCAGCCTGTAACTTAAGTTTGGCGCGGTCGCTGTACTGGCGTGTGTTAAGCCCCCTACGGGTTACCTGATTTGTTCAGCCTGAGCATATCAGCCATAAAATCTGGTCTCGCATCCACACGAAGCCTGATCTGCAGTCGGCTTTAGACTGTCGCCACAAACGCACGGTGGCATGTCGCCGTTTTTTTTCTCGAAACAACAAACAAATGCACTTGTTTTTGCGTTATCTGTTAATTGAGAAATCAAAAGATTATGATCTAAGAATGGCATAGGAATTAATTTAGCCACGTGAAATTAATTAGAGAACATGACGATGATAATTCACGGAGCTGTTAAATTTAGCAAACCTCTGATTACAAGGCAAGTTACCATCATGAGAGAATATGTAGTTGCGGAAGAACTATTAACCACAACTTTAAAGTATCAGGAACGGGAAGAGATTATGCTAATCTCAAGTTCAGCAGTGCTACATCTGCACAATTACTCTCGCAAATAATACCAGAAACATGTGAAGCTATTTGTAAGGTTTTAAGAAACTGTATTCAGATAAAAACTCTATTTTTTAATTAGAACTTTAAAAGTAAATATGACAAGAAAAACTTATAGTATCTTTTTTTATTTTCATAACAATAATTTCCAATTTTATTAATTACAATATTAATCTGAATCATTTTTCCATGATTAAAAATTCTCTCAAAACTGTCCGTTACCATCCATCATAGCATTTGGTTGTTAGGAACATTTTGCGAGAAAATGATGCCTGAAACAGAATATGAATGCTTAAATGTAGCCAGACAATATGAGAGAATGTGGCAATTTTATCACTGCGGCTCAATGTACGGCAAGGATATAACTATTTTAAAGCAAAGGAGAAGTGGATCATAATTTTAAAATTACAAGGGGACACTTAGCGTTGTACTGTTAACACCAAATATTAGTTACTTTACATGCATTCCTACACCGACGGACGTGTATCAGATGGAGACATATTAAAATGCACGAAGTTTTATAATAAGTTTATTGTAGATGAACTGACTCTGCTCCAAGCATCATTGTTCCTTGAACAAATACATTGGCTCCGTATGATTCCACTGACGACAATTAATTTGTTCTGAATGAAAATTTCTTGAAACCATTCACACAGAAAAGCATAAAACATGAAATAAGAAGTTTTAATTATAGACTTCCCAGTGCGAGAAGGGTCGTGGAAAACATTTTCGGCATTCTGGCATCACGTTTCAAAATATTCCAGATATTCAAAATGTTGATAAAATAATAGGCCTAATGGTCAGTTATCTATTACATAATTATTTCCATGAATTGCTGCCTGGCAACTCCATTTTTGAGTTGTTTGCCGCACCAACGTCGAAAATCTTTGTACAGTTATTAAAATTCCGTTATCACCTTTCATTCAGTGACAACTTTCTTTTCTGCAACGTCACATATAGATGTTTACTTCTCGAGGGTCTCGGAGCACCTGGGGCGAAATCGGCCTACCTGAATCATGTCATGCTCTACACGACCTGATCTAGTCAGACCCTGACCAGGACGGCCGACAAGGATTTATCAAGCGACAACCCTACACACCATACGATATTGCTCCTTGCTCCTGATCTGACCGTATCAGGCATCAGATTAGGTCATTTGTAAGGTTTTTTTTTTTTTTTTTTTTTTAGGTATTGCGATCAAGCAAATCTGTAGAAGTGTCCGCTAAGCATAGGAAATACTTTGAAATGGTTTTGTAGTGACTGCGAACGTGAGAAATCAATCTTCCGTTTGAATAAACAGTCTACGACCTTAAAGTGAGTGACAGAGTGAAATCAATAACTGTGATACGGCTTGCGCATGTTGGGCATAGCACTTCCTAATTTCCGAACAGTGGAATCTTCAGAAACGGAGCCTGGTCAATTAGTCTACTTTGGGAACTGTGTACAAGTTTCGATATTAATAAAGGCGTGAACTGTAGACGTTCTAACACGCTGTTGTTTGCTTTGTGTTTATACGCTAGTTACCTTTCCCGTAGTAAACCGAGTTGGTTCAGTACCATATTAGCAACTAATTTAGGTATTTCATGGCCCGTGTACAGTATCGAAAGAACTGCAGTTTTGATTAGTACTATAACGTAACGCTGTAGCCACATTCTAATGTGCATTTTTTATTATATAACTCATAATGTTAGAGTAATTTACATAAATCTTGGGCGACCACCTAGATATTTTTTTTTAAGTAATTTTCTAAAGTACGCAAGATTCCAAGTGAGGCCTGTAATGCAATGATGAACATTCAGTGTATCTCGTTGCAACGAATATTAAAGAATTATTGAGCTGTGTAGGCTTGAAGGTAATCGTGGCCTTCCCGAACCATGGCGATAGGAAGTCGAAGATAAAGGGTTTTGCCAGACATCACTGGTCTTCACCTTGGGGTGGACAGCCAACAGACCGCTGACATGGCGTAAAAACCCGCAACGCGAATACACTCTCACCCCGCGAACTTAGCCGAATATTCCCGACCTCTGTGATATAGTCGCGGGGCAAATAATATATCGGGGACATCACGTGACATTAGGTGGCCAACCTCAAGATCCAATCCAAATGAGCACATAACTTAAAATCCTGGGAATTTTCTGTTAGATGTGATCTTCGAGACTGCAAGGGGCGGAGCCAGAGGTTTCTTCGAAGATCGAAGAGCGACTAGCTTCATTAGATTAGATTCTATGCTAGTCTGTGGTGGACTCCGAAAGTTGGCTTTTCTCGCTAACTGCTGCAGTCCGACTCCTGGTGTCGGAAAACTGACGCTGCCGGCTGGCTGGAGCAGTTTTTCGCACAACGACACAGCCAGTAATGCGATGATGCGCATTACCAGATCGGACGTGCCTGTAGCCGCCTTGTGAGACAGTCTCACATACCATGGGTCATCTCCGAACACCGCAGACATCAGACGCAAAACTACAATGGTAAATTATTACGACCAAGCCATCTGATTGTGCATTCCGTGAAACTGAACCATTAAGCGTCTTTGAGACGATATATCCATGTTCTGACTTTTGTAACTGAAACAGAACTAGTTATTTTCGAATGGCATATTGTTCATTCGTGGAGCCCATGATTTTTGAAATGTGAAGTTATAGTATTATGATACCTTTGTCTGACGTCATCATAACTTGTATTGTACATTGTTTCCAAATATCATTATTTCTTGCATATTAATTCTGTGATGGATTTAAAAGTAAATACACAATTGTTTGCTTGCTCATGACGGCTCATTGTACTTCTGAGCTTTGCTTTTACGATTTTGGCAAATTGTGTTAATGTTAACGGTAAATTCGCTCAGACTTGTAATCGCCAATGATAAGAAAATAAATGTCATATTGTGACAGTTTTTCTATATTCCAACTAACATCGAGATTCTTGCAAAATCCATATTTTCACTCCTTCATAAAACTAAATCAAAATCCCCATTTATTAATGTTTTTTTGTTTTTTAATCTGCTTAACGTCTCTCTAACAGCGAGGTCTTTAGAGACGGGAAAGGATGGGGGGCAAGGAATGGGAAGGAATTCGGCCATGGCCTTTTGAGGGAAGCATTCCGGCATTTGCCTGGAGTGATTTGGGAAACCATGGAAAACCCAAATCTGGATGCCCGGACAGGGATTCGAACCGCCGTCCTCCCGATTGCGAGGCCAGAACGATAGCCGTTACACCACCATGCTCGGTATTTATTAATGATTAATCATAAATGTATAAAAGATAACTGTAATATATTTATCCACCAAAGCCCCTACCACAGTACTAGTATTACGCCGAGGACTGAAATTAAACCAACCACCAATTAGAGTATCATCAACGTAAGCCATTTATTTATATCGTTACATGGCTCACGTGGACAGGACGGTGCGATTAAACCACATTTGGAATTGACAGTAATTAGTCACCGCCGGTGGAAAAACACACTATAATAAGGAAGTGAACAGTCAACAATTAGCGACAATACCGTGCGCGCCATAGTAGGGACAGTAACAGCAGTTGACGTGGGAAGAAGAGGTACTCCAGAGACGCACTGCACATCATCAGAGGCAACATCTATCACATGACAACTCGCCTTCGAAGGCGTGAAGACATCGACGAGCGACTTCGAGATGCGGCTAGACGCAGTACTGGGTAGCAGATCGAGCGGAGTGGCAAGGAGACCACAAAAGGGAAGAGCAGGGTTTTTTTTTTTCTTCCTAACTGACATAAGCGATTTGCAATTCTAATTTGCATAATGCTTTGCATAATTTATCCTATTCGGCTTTTAAATTTCAAATAAAACTATTGCCCTCATTAATGAGGAAATTTTCCCCTGTACGAATTACCTCAAAAAATGTCAAAGAAATCCTTGTCAGTTTGAATTGTAAATTTTTGTCTATAATTAATTCTAATGTCAAATCAGTCATACGCCAATCAGAGTTAAGAAATTCTTCCCCAATTTTTCTGCTATGTTGTTTATACCAGCAAATACTAATGTGGATGCTATATTGGCTTGAGAGTGAACTTTAAAACAAAAGCGTATACCTTATATAACAAGCGATTTAATTGATTTGGTATCAAAGGCTTGTCTTCGTGGTATGTAAAATATCTGTTTGTACTCCCCTCTTGCTGGTGCGATTTGAAGTTTTTCAGTTTCTGTATACTGAGTTGGTTCAAAATTATTTGTCTTCTGGAGAGAGTGTAAAAATGGAGGAGGAGGAGGCAGTACCGAGTGATATGCCCTTAGGGGACCTCCACCATGCAGCCTCTGATCTGTCAATGGCCACTGTATTTGTAAAGATGCAGTCAGTGATCATTAGTCTCGGCAATAATTTTCAATCAGTTCAGAAAAATTTGCAGTAGGTGAAAGATGAATTAAAATCAGATAACAGCAACCTTCGAAATAATTTGCTATCAGTCCAGAATAATTTGCAGTCATATATCTGTGATGTTCAGAATAATTTGCATTCGGATATTAGTAGCGTTCTAAACCATTTGGAGGCACTAGATACCTCACTTGTGGGGTTACGAACGGTGGTTGATGGGCGCTAAGGCTGACTTAGAACAGTGTAAGGTAGTTTGTGAAGACCGAGGGGTGCGCCTCGCTGAACAGATGAATAGATTAGAGCAAAGTGTGAGCTGCAAGTCTGAGCGCTTGTAACAGGACGCCGAGCTACTAACTAAAAGTGTATCTTTTGTGGAAGAAGCGAGCGTTAGTCAAAACCACAGGCTGGAAATGGTGGTGAACCGCTGTGCCATGTTGGGTAAAGACATGATGGACGGCGTGGTACTAAATAAGAGGGTGGCATTCGATGAAGAGCTAAGTACTAGTCACAGTCAGCGACTCCAGACGGTGGAAAACCACTGTGTCTTGTTGGGCAAAAGCATGAAGGAAGGAGTAGATGAGCTGAAAACGGAGGTAAGTGGCATGGCTTCTAATGTTAAATTGATTTCCAAGGATGTAGGGAAATTCAAGTTGGCCATAACGGCGTTGATTGAAGACTCTGTGAAAGCAAAGGTTCTAGCAGTAGTGAGAGAGGAGGTGACCAGATTCAGAGGTTTTGTTCAATCAGCGTAGCCTATGGCCTGTGTGGAGGAGAATATCGACTGGAAACGTTTTGACGATCGTCGTCTGATACATCCTGTCGAATTCATCTCGAGTTTCGAGAACTTTGGGCCTTTCGGCGATTCAGGGGAGAAACAAAAGATAGATATGGTCCGCAAGCACTAGGTGGGAGGAGCGAGACTATGGGCTTATTGGTTTGCTGGAAATTGTATCACCTTTGAGCAATTTAAGCCGTTTCTGCAGAGTTATTGGCCGCTGGATCGGCAGATAACTAGAAGAAGGGAATTGCCGACGGGTGAGCTCTACATAGCTGCTATGGGGTCTCAGAAGGATTTTTTATGGAATGTATAGCCTCTTGCAACTACATTAATGTTTTTGGTAGTGGAGAGGAGTTGGTTAATACGGTTGTGACGCGATTAACCTGGAAGACACAGGTAATAATCGCCAGCAATAGGATTTGCTCAATAGCGGAGGAATTCGGAGTAGTGGGGAATTGCCGATGCTCGGCCAAACAATAGGTGCAGTCACAAATTATACCACTTAAGCGACCACCTGCTCCCACTAACCTAACATTCACCTGCCTTCCCTACCCCACTAACCCCAGTTTTAGCTGCCTTCTCCGCCTCCCCTCCTACCCTATCCATTTTGGCAGCCATATATGAAGCTACACCCCACCCCCGTCTGGGGTCTATTGTTCTATTGTTAGGCCACTTGAACGACCACCGGCTCCCTCTGACGTAAACTTCACTTGCCTTCCTCACCCAACCTGAGTGACCAGGTGTGAAGCAACAGCTGCCTTCACTCACGCACTCATCCACCAGATTTTTATGGTTGCAATCAGATGTTCAGAAACAATGTAATTATATGGTTCAGCTGCCAACTCAGGCTACAAAAGTCTTATCCACGCTGCCCAGCTCTCATGTTATTAATATTTTACCATAAATAAATAATATGGTTTTTACCCAGTCGGGGATGGGAATCAAGCCCGACTGAACATCAAAATTATTTAATAACTAACGATAAGCACCATTTTTCCGGGTATATGTTTATATATCTGGAAACAGTTTATTTTTCTGAGTAAAGGCATTTTTTTAAAACTTTTGTCCGATGAATGGACAAGTAGTAATCGTGTATTATATATTAGGTGAAATCCTATTCGAACGAGGTATAGATTTAAGTCAGAGGCGAGTGGCTGTTGAGGGTTAGGGACTATAGCGCCCCATTCAGTCCGGAACGTGGCGCTATGAATAAGACGGGAGATTTCTACCGCGTTTAGAAGCTTTAATTTGTACAATTCATGTCACGAGAACGAATTATGATACGAATTTTGTGTAGATCGTATTTTACTCATCATTTAATGCACGTGTTAAATGGTATATTACAAGTTTATTTTATTATATATTTAATTTCCGTCCGTATATTGAATCGAAGTGGTGACTTCTTACTCGAAAGCCAGCGAGTCTAAAACTGATATTTTTTATTTCATGTGTGTGAGTTATAAAATTGTAAATTAATTGAATACTTGCGATTATATCCTGGATAACATGCATCAAGCACTGATTTGAAGAAATTCCTTTTATTTATAATAATATCTGACTAGTTAATTTTTTCTGCAATGATTGCATACAAGTGCTTTCCGATTGGTGGGTAGTATTACATATACATCAGAAAACAGCATTTATTTAATACGATATTATTTATTTTTGGTAGAAGCCATAGTATTTATTTATGGTAAAAATATTTATAACATGAGAGCTGGGCGGCGTGGATAAGCCGTTTATAGCCTGCGTTGGCAGCTGAAATGTATTATGACATTGTCTCTTAACATCTGCCTGCCCCCACAAAAGGCTGGTCGATGTGTGCGTGAGTGAAGTCAGCTGTTTGCTTCACACCTGGTTACTCAGGTGGGGTGGGGAAGGTAGGTGAATGTTAGGTTAGTTGGAGCATATGGCCTAGCAATAGAACAATAGATTCTCAAGTACACTAATTAATATAACAAAAGGATAGTAGAACGATAGATTCTCAAGTAGCATAATTAGCATAACAATAGGAAGGAAGGGGCAGGAGCAGCCGAAACTAGGGTTAGTGGGGTAGGGGAAGGCAGGTGAATGTTATGTTAGTGGGATCAGGTGGTCACTTAAGTGGTCTAACTAGTGACGCATGACGGCACCCATTGTATCTACACCTCCCCAATTCGCTCAAGTAGAGTAGTTAGTGACGCATGATTGCGCCCATTGTGTCTATGAATTTGCATTCACAAGAACGAGTACTAATCTAATTAGTGATGCATGACTGTACCCATAGTGTCTATGAACCTGCATCCCTAAGTGTATGTGCTAATCTAATTAGTGACACATAACTGCACCCATTGTGTCTATTAATCCCAATACGCTCAAGTGGCCTAATTAGTGACGCATGACCACACCCATTGTTTGGCCGCGCATCGGCAATTCCCCACTACTAGTCGGAATGCTAAGACTGGACATACAAGACGAGAGTGCCTACAGAGCACAGAACCGCGACTGGAGCGGACAGTCACAATCTCATGGATGTTAAAACATCAAGAAGAGACGTGGAGCGAAGATAGCAGAAGGCAGAAACAAAGGACACCAGGGGAAACTTCAAGAATGGTGGAGCTCGCAAGTCGGGTGATTGTCAAGACGGCCAGTACAGTGTACCACAGCATAAACCAGAGGAAAGGAAGCCGTTAAACTGATTTCTGCCGCTGTTTTGGCCTCAGCAGGGGCAAAAGATTTGCGGAAGCCAATTTTAGAGGAGAGTATTCATAAACAGACTAATGTCAACATGGACAATGGACCAGAGTAGGAGGACAATAAAGGCGCTGATACAGCTAAGACTGACCTAATGGCAAGAATCGAATAAGCGGCGAATAGCAAGGGAACTATAGAGGAGGTGTATGTATGGTTTCCAGTAGATGTTACTGTGGTCTTCCAAGTAGAGTGTTAGATAAAATAGAACAATCAAGACATAACCATAGGGGATGTCGTGATTACTGTCGGGGAAGAAGGTAGTGAGGAGGAGTAGTTGGATATGAGTGGAGAAGGGATGATGCCAGTTGACAGAACCGGTGATGAGGGGAATGAAGAAGATACCTTGACCAGTGAAGTTGAGAACGTCGGCGGATGCTCGGCCATAACGAATCTCGAGGGATCGGCTAACGATGCTCGTGTATGCCTCAACGTGAATTTCCACGATGACATGGGGGATACTTTGTTGGAGGGAGGGCAGAAGATGAAGTGGAGATGACTTCACTCACAGTGGGTGAATGGGAGGTTTGAGAACTGTAGTGCAGAAGCCCTTTTGGATTCTAGGGCAGAAATAAGCTGCATGTCTGAGGCACTGTACCGGATGCTCGCGGAAGGGCAGAAAGTGGGAGTTTGGTCGGTGAACGGCATGACAATTACGGCAACAACAGGACAGAAGGTCATTCGAGTAAGATTGATTGTTCAATTTGAAGACGAGTTTGGAGAGAAAGTAGTTGAGATTATGCCGTATGTGGTCCCTAAACTGAATGTGGAGCTCATTTTGGAAGCAGACTGGTTGACGCTGGTCAGGGAAATCTTGAATTGGGTAGAAGATACCCTCGAGTTCACGAGTAATGAAGAAAGACTCAAGTTCGACCTGAAAAAGATCTGAATCAATTAAATACGGGATCATGAAGATATTAGGGTAATACCCTGGGGAGACGCCAAAACCGTGCACCATAGGAAGTAGTACCTAGGAGCCATGGTGTAGATGGCAAGCTCTAGTACTGGTCTAACAGGAGACTGGATGAAGACACAAAGTGGGAACGAGGAAGAAGAGGAGAAGGCCAGCGTAGAAAATATCTTTAAGTAGTTTCCAGAAGTGTTTTCCGATATGCAAGGTCGGATAGGGGGTTACGAATATAAACTAAATATCAAGGAAAGCGAGCCATTTGTAGCTAAGTCGTACAATATTCCGATAGCACTGAGAGCAGGGTACAGGAGGAACTGGACAAGACGGAGGCAAATAGTATAACTGAAAGGTCCAACAGCGAATATGTCAACCCAATACTGGTAGTAAGGAAAGCGAATCAGTGTGTGAGATTAGTGCTAGATACACGAGCCCTTAATAGAATTTTTACTACAAAGAGGGCTCACCCCCTACCAGTAAACGAGATACTTCAGAGATTTCATGGGGCATGTACTACCATGCTCATATTAATCAGAACGACCTGAATTGCACATCGCTACAATTCCTCCTGGGACTTATTCAACCCATTTCGCATAGTGTTGTCACCTTTGTGGTTTTAGTGGTGTTTCATAAGCAGGGAAAGAACAAAAACTAATACGGCTTTTTCGCTGTAGCAATATTCTTTGGATGGTGCTGTTAAAACTCAAACGACAGGTGAAACGTTGATTTGATGTCCTTACCAAAAACGTAATTGGCAAGTATCCAAGGACAGGCACTTAAAACATTTGGTAATTAATGAACTGCTGTGTTTGCTAGCGGACACGTACGAAATCATTAGTTTATTTCGCGATTTATACGCTTCTTGCTACTTGAAGTTATTATAGTATACCAACTTTTCACTCCATTCTGATGTTAATACTACGGTGAACTCTTCCGACAGTAGTCCGTATAGAACCTGCAGTGATTTAAGAGGTATAATTGTTACCAGTCAACTGATAACCCAGAATACAACCAGAAGTTTCACAAGTGCGAAAATTTTAGAAGCTCATACTAATCAATAACGAATGTCAATGAACAATTGTTTTTATATTTTGTAACTGTTGTTTATGAGACATAAAGTTTGGAGGAATATACAGGAAGCTGGGAACAAGGAAACGTAATGCTGGTCAACGCGTGTATAGGCCGGCCTCGTTAGCGTAGGGGCTAGAGTGCTAGCTCCACGTGCCGAAGGCCGCCGGTTCGAATCCGGCCGCGGGCATGGATGTTAAGTGTTGTGTGTCTGTGTGAATGTCTTGTCCGTCCTGTGGCGTCCATACATTGAGAGCAATTATAATTACCATGAGCTGGCTGTATGGCCTCCGTTGCCGAATGCCATAAAAAAAATAATAATAAAAAAGAGTTGTTGCCCCCTCTACTGCGGTCTTGGTAGGACTCATCAACTAGCTCTTATAGGCGTCACGGGCGCCGACCGGGAAGCATGGTGGCTAGCGCTCGGGTAGTTCCTGGAGCAGACGGTTCGAGTCAAGCCTCGGACATAAGTGATTTTTATGAACTGTTACGTTCTTCTTGTGTTTAATCTACTGTGGATCACCAAAATCACAACATACACCAACTGAGAAGCTAAAATAATGGAGAGGATTCACCTATCGATAAACTAATACAAATGCTTTATTGGTTTATTTTTTACCAATTCAGTATTTAAATGTTTTTTATGTTCTTGAAATGTCACAGGAACGATTATTTACCAAGGATTGGAAAGGAATCCGGCCACGGTATTCAAGTATGAATTAGACCCCTGTTAGCCTGAAATTATTTCGTTAATCCTCTGAAAACCAAAACATGGATTTTCTTGACCGTGACATACATAAAATTACTGACAAATATACTTGAAAGTGGACAACCAAAATGTCAGTGCTAACAGAACTGGTAAAAATTTCAACGATTTCATGAAAAGAAGTGCAGCTTCAAAGGCTTACTTTTAACTTAGAAAGACGATCCAAAGTTTCGCTATGATAGGTAGATCAGCAGTCACTGATTCAGAATGCTATTCATGCATCCTATCAGAAGAAATTGTTCTACTGTCTTCGTTGTATAGGCCTACGTAAGTGACGTTAAAAGCAAAATTGTAGTCAGAATGGATAATCTTCTTGATCATAAAAATCTAACAATTTCAGTCGAATCACTTAAAACAGTTAATGGTGGTTTGTTACTGCGATATTAACTGTCTCCTGTAGCATGCTTAGTAGTGAAAGGAAATTATTGATTGATATTCACCAATCTAATCTATGTATCAACAAATTTGCTGTCATCACAGCTATAGCAGGATGAAGTTCAAAACTGTGAAGGCATAACAAAGTTTTTAATTGGTTGGGGCTTTACAACCAGCCGATTTCAAGGTCATTAGGGCCTGCAGAGCGCTGGGGCAAGGAACGCCAAGTATCGCAGCCATGGTAATTTGGGAAACACGTCGCGGCATTCGCTTGGAGTAATTTCGGAAAACCATGGAAAACCGAAACCAGGACAACCGATCCGGTGATCTAACATGCGACTTTACGAATTCCATTCTCGAGCGTTAACCACTCACCCAACTTGTTCGGTGACAAAACAACTCCAAAATACCTTCCCAAAGAAGAAACGGTTATACGTGGATCTCACGTTTCATTAAGTCTGAGTAAAGATCTCAGGTAAGTTATCGAATTAATGAAGCTGTTGAGCCAAAAAATAGTGTCAAAATACTAAAATACAACAGCGATGAATGAGGAAAAATTTTACGTAAGAATCTGAAATAACTTAATATTTCGAATATTGAGAATTATGTGTCAGCTAAAAAAAGACTCCGCGATCAAGGACGACACTGCAAACTGTTCCAAAATTTTATAGTTTAGCGCTGTTATTCTCTGCAGTTGGTTTGTAGAACAGCAGTTATAGTTGAAGGAGGAAATTGTGAGTTTACGCTGAGCATTTGACCACTCGGAACTTGCTTTCCATTTAAAACAGAGGGTCTGGCTGGGAGTAATATCATAAAGTCTATAAGCTGAGTAATGATAAAAATCTACATTATCACCTGTTTAAAAAAGTTTTATCACTGAAAGAAAGTTATTATTTGACTTGTGTAATTGCTGCAGATGATTCTTTTCAAACATTTATAGGGCTTAATTTCAGTGTTATTTCGTTGTATGTGTACTAAGATTTCAGATAAGTCATGATGATGTTTTGCATTGTGGTCGATAACTTCCCTGAGTTTAACAGAATTCATTTTACATAGGCCATATCAAAACTGATTACAACCGTCTGCTTCCGTAAAAGTTTTTAATCGCTATAAAACTAAGTTTTGTGAATAGAAACTTAGAATACGTGGCCACGAACGTGAAAGTAGGTATTTAAATAATCTCCCAGTACGTGGCTTCTCACGAAACGTAGCCCACTTCTGCAAGATTTTAACTCAACTGTCTTGTATTTAGGCAGCATTAGTCAAGCAATATATTTACTGCAACTTGTCAGTTCCTTTCCTCCATTTTTCCATGTGTTTGTTTCATTTTTTTTAAAATCGATCTTATTTAACATATGCTGATGCGTATATCCGTAACAACTTTTCTCAGCAGGTAGAAGAATAAAAAATCCTGTTCCGACGCCATAAGCATATCTGTCGATTTCGCGTGAGACATTGAAAGGAACAGTAGTCATTCCACTAATTTTTATGACTGTCGGGCATTAAATTAAAATCGGTAAGTTGCTAGTTTGATTTATAGTGTATCAACTTCAATTCAGAATATATATACATTCATAAAGCAAACTACTAAAAATTTTTTTTTAAAAAAAAAGAGTTTGCTTCCCATTTTGCGAAATTATTTTTCAAATGGTATACAGAAATCAAACAGAAGAAATGATTTATAAATCTTAGATAAATTGTGAAAAGCTTGATGTGAATTTTAACAACATATTTACTCTCCGAATCGTGAAATTCAGTAAGAAATAAATTTTTGTCGTAAAAATTTTCTGGAGTAGTATTTAATTTGTTAAAATTACTCATTTAGTTATTTTGTGAAAAATATAAACCGGACGGAAATCGCTATTAGCTCTTCTATAAACAAAAGGAGAAAGTCGTTCAGAATGAATTAACTGATCAGTAGTTTCGTAAATACAGTGAGGAATTAGATTTTTTTCTCCCGATTTTTACAAAAACTTAGTAGAAATCGGCAAATAAAATTTAAACATTTTAAACGTCACTGGTTTCATTTCATCTGTAAAAAGATTATGCCAAGAAAATTTTTCTTGAGTCTGCCAACAAGATCTTTATTATTTTTTCCCATCCCATGTTTTTTCAAAAATTAAAACTAAATTAAGGTTATAAATAATTAAACTCGTTCGCAATCACAAATATTAAAGAACGAATTATTTACCGACGTTGGCCATAAATACAATTCTCTGGGGTGACAAGCTGAGTGAACAAGAGTTTCCCAACTTCGTTTTTATCGCCGAAATATAGAGTGGAAACTCTTTGTTCACTCCGTTTGTCATGCGATAGGATTATTATATCAAAGTTTAAGGGTTCAGATTGATAGACAAAGAAACAAACAGTATAAGTTAGGGCGTTGGCATGTGTTTCTTTAAATGATCTGATCGTTATGTATTATCCATACTGTGTTGAAAAACAAATGTTTGCAGTTATTCAGATAATGGAAACGTGATTACTCGTGGCCATACAGTACGATTTAAAATGTGTTGTGCAATTAAAATGAAAAAACAGGAAATAACGTAGAAACAAGCTTCGGCTGGACTTGCTGCACAAAGCAGAAATTATCAACGCAGCAAGCTGTTCGAAGCCTGAATGGACAGCATAGGCACTGTTTACACATTGTGTTTATGACTTTAAGAACTTCCTTTCTCATTGGAACTCGACTGTAAGCTTAATGAGAGATTTCCATCTGCAGTATTCTGACACTGGCTTGAGGTGTTCTGAATGTTAAAACTTTTAGATTTTTATATTTCTTATTGTTGTTGAGACGCATTATAACGTATTTTTGCTGTCAAGTTTATGGAGATAAAACCTACCAGCCTTTCTGCCAGTCGTTCATTGCCTTTTAGCAGACGTCTTTTACTAGGTCCATAGGACTGTCAAATCTATCTATATATATAAAGATGAATGTATGTATGTTTGTTTGTTAGTATGTTTGTTCTTCATACAAATCCACAGCTTTCATCCGATCTCGATGAAACTTTGCACACTTATCCTTTGAAACAAGGAGAAAAATACTGTCTACATTTGGTTGAAAAATTATCTGTATAAATAATACATGTTGTCTCATAATTTCGAAATGCTACTGAATGGCGATAGACAGACGCGTTGGATATGGACGTCTCTATACTGCCTGCTCCGTGTATCGGTCAGACAGCTCAGTGGTTAAAGCGCTTGCTTACAAATGTTTGGCTGGTGGTCTCCGGTTCAAATCTCCGTGGAGGCTAAGATTTTTAAAAATTGTTTTTGATCGTAAGAGTCACGCCTGGGCCGGATTGAATGTTAAACCGTAGATATCACAAAGTTAGGGGTGCAATGCGAGGCAAATCGTAGGTAGTCTTGCCATGCTGTAGGTGTACACTTTTTTACGTTATAATGATTCTTCAAGGGGTTGTTCGCAGTCAGAGAGAGAGAGAGAGAATGTGCGTCAGTGTGAACCGCAGTAATAATACTATAAATACGGAAGTAAGTCTCTTTCTTTTTGTTACGTTTTGACGACCAAATGGCTATATCGATGTTGATGGAATTTGACAAGAAAATCTGTATGAAGGGCACAGGACATTTTCTCCGGTATGTTTCGTAGTTGTAGTCACGAAATTTTGAAACCTTATCGAATGGTGACAGAAATATGTATGGAAATTGATTCTCTTCAAGAGACTGGTTCGACGGTAGAATGATATAGTGATAGCATTCCTGTCATATTATGCCGACTCGGTGTTGTTTGGGTCCAATCCTTCGTTACCAACAACTTTCTATATTGCAATTCTGGCAAAAAATTCTTAATCCACGCGTACGAAGTCGCGGATAGGAGCTAGTCCTAAATATACCCTACCGGTTGGAAAATATTTCTCGCTAGCATTTGCAAATAATCCTATCGTCAGCTATTGTTGTACGTTTCCCTTTTCCATTTTTCTTTGCCGAAGTGCTATTATTTGTTCTATTGTTCATTTAAATCCAGGCTAACTTTAAATCCATGATAACACATTATATGAATACCATTTTAATATAATGCAGTTATTTGACATAAATCCATATCAGTCACTGATATAGTGATTTTTCAGATGATTTGAAAAACATCAAGGATTAAGTTCCCAATACTGACTCTTTAAGCAGTGAATGTGATAGAACTGTTTGTGAGATGGTGAATGTTGGTCTAACAATAAGATGTGGCGATCGATAATAAGACAAAAACTATTAGAGAGATTTTATGCAGTGTTATTAGGTTTATATTTAGAATTTATTACGAAGTTAGAATAGAAGGTAGAAACACTGCTTACGCATTCGGTTTATTCCGTTAAAGAACTTTCCTTCCTCTATCAAATTCGACCGTACAGTTGAAACAACGATTTCCTTCTGCAGCATTCTGATGCCAGGAAGTTCCATATAGGTAGGTTTGTTTACCGACTGGATGAGAAACTCCGCATAGCAGGCTGTATGACCTAGCGGTGAAGGTTTGAAACTGTGTTGGGTGATTTTTTTCCCCCTTTCATTTTCAAACCATTCCAACATACCCACTCGTTACATATAACGTATGTAATTTTTGTAATAAACAATAGATAAAAATTAACACATCAGACAAATAAACTATTTCTATTAAATCTTGCTGAATAAAATCTTCTCTAACCGAAAGCAATGAGCTATAAAATGAATCATCTCTTAAATTCACTCCTCATAACAAACGATTTCTAGCACACTCATCTCTGGAATTTTCGAAAGAGTGACTATTTTCAAAGAACATACCAGATATAGCTTTTTTTTAGCTTATGGCTATACGCCTCGTCGACGTCGAGGTGACGGACTGGGGTCAAGGGACGGAAGGATTTCGGCCATGGTCTTTAAAAACATCCATCCCAGCATTCAACGAGAGTGATTTGGGGAAACCATGGAAAACCCAAATCTGGATGGCCGGACAGGGAGTGAAATCTGTATCCTCCCGAATGCGAGGCCAGAGCGTCACTGCTTATCCCATCACACTCAGTCATTACAATCTGTCACAATGCTTAAAAAACTGCTTCGTCAAAAAAAGGTGATTATATAGAAAAATAGATAATTTTCAACATTTAAAATGATGAATATATTACAGAAAATAAATTTATTTTGTATCTACAATTGGTTTGGACGCCTTACTTTTGGGATTTCCTTCGTACAATAAATATGGATTTCCACTGTATTTTTACATATCAGCCTGATTATTTAAGTTGGATAGTTGAAGACAAACCCATAAACTTTTGAACTAATGTGCTGGTGATAAATTATTTATTTTACGTGTTATAGAGGCCGGTAAGAGGAAATTTAAGATTTATTTCCTCATACAGCGTTGTCAAACTTCCTGCATCGTTGTCAGATTGTCTGCCTTCTAGCAGTGCTGAAGAGCTTTCCGTGTTCAGGGAATAATGTCTCATAGCTAGTAGACGTTATCAAAAGTAGAAACACATTTCCGTTTTCCTCCTGTTTGACGTATTATACCTTTATGGAATTGATTTCTTCCTTTATAACAGTTTGATTCTTTATACAGATTGTCAATAACCATTTAATTACGAAATTTTCTTTGTTTATATATCTTTACTTCGCTTACATGATGGATTGGGCGCTTCTGCCTGCAAGGCGTCGTAGCTCTGTGGTAAGGCTGTGGTGTGATGATCCAACGGTCGTGAGTTCGAGCCAGCTTCAAGTTGTATATTTTTCGTTCTTTATTTCCTTTTCACTTGTTAAAAAATACATAACATATATGTGTAAAACATAAAGTGACTACATATGGGTAATAATTATGTTTTACAGAGAATGGTTTATAAATAATTTCTATTCTCAAACGTCATCAAGACTGAACAAGGAAATACCTGTCATTCTTCCTTAGATTGGCTTTATGAAAGTGCTCTCTGTGTCCATTGGCAAGTGGCAGTTCTATTCGTACCATATAGTTTTCTAGACTCGCCTCTAGCGTGAAAAGATCACAAGCAATGCAGTCACCATACAATTTGTTAAGCAACTATCGTCCTGGAATTATTTACAAACGGGAAAGTGTCGAGGACTATTGTAGTTAAAGAATCACGAATCTGAGCCGCGAAACTGTCTTGGTAAACTGGGCAATATTTTCCTTTGTTTTCTATAAATCCCTGAAAATTAACCCTGTTCTTAATTTAAGAAATTGTAATTGAATGATGCATTTTTAATTTCGCCCAGTTTCAATTTTAAAATAAGTTGGTCCTATCTGGCAGTATTATGGAAGAATTTAAAAACAGCAATAGCACTTATTTATAATCGATTAGAATTTTCGGTTAATGGACAAACACGGGAATAACCATGTTCTACGAGGTAGATTTTTTGTATTATGAAATTACAGAAACAATCACAAAGAGATTATTTCGGAAAAGTTTGTCTGCAAGACAGATTGAATGAAACTGTCTTCCTTAGCTGCGTTGCATAGACTTTGCCGAGGAAGAAATGCAGCCAGAGCGCCATGGTCCTGTGTTTAGCGTTCAAGGTTGATGAACGGACGGTTCTTAGTTCGAATCCAAGTATTTCATATTTTTTTAAATTTATTTTTATTCCCTTTATAAACGTACCGAACCTACACATAGCTTATGCGAAGAATATATCCATGATTCTTTCCTAACTGCGTCAGGGAATATCATACTTGAAACTGAAAGTATCAAATATTTCTTAACCAGCTGTCGACGTAAATATGAACGCTTCTGTGACGTCAACAGTGAAAGAAAGCTACTCGTGATTCTAGCCTCGCCAAAATCACATTGTCTGTCCCTTATCAAACGGCACACATATTTCCAGTGGCGGATCCAGGATTTTGGTTTGGGAGGGCCTTGAGCGGTTTTTGACTTTGATTTTCGGGGGGGGGGGGCGAGGGACGAGATCCGACACTGTATGTTTCCAAAATAATTATTAGCTCATGGGCCACATTCAACCGCCAATGTCGCGCATGAGCTAACAAAATGTGGAGCGCTAAGTGATATACAATGGTAAACAACAAACTTGCTATTACATATGTGGACTGAGATAATTCTTTCAGTATTTTTGGAAAGAATGTTCAAAAATTTAAACTAGTCTAAATCGTCTTAATATAATGCTTATTGCTAAACTGTTTAGAAATCAAATCGTTGTAATTGTAACTTATAATTACTGTTTCTTATATTCACAGAACAAGTGGCCTTAAAAAATGATTGTTCTACATCCAACAAGTGTATTCATGTTTGAGATCAGACTTTAATTTTAAACAATTTGCTGTATAATGTAATAATGTTATTTTTTACATATATAATATGTATTTTGCAGCAAGTGGAAAGTAAACAATGAATGAAAAAATATTTAGGACGACATGGGATCGAACCCAAGACCATCAGGACGAGAAGACAGTGCGTTACCACTCAGTCACCTTCAACTTTACAGAAAAATGCCTCGTGAATTATATAACCAAAGTAAATATATATACAAAAAGATACAGAATTTCGAGTAATCTGTATAAAGAATAAAACTGTTATTACAGAAGTAATAAGTTAAATAAAAATATTCTAGATCAAACTGGAAGATAAATATTTTTTCATTTCGCCAATGTGTCTGTTCTCTTCACACCGTTCAGCTATGAGACACGATTCCTTGTATAGGAAAATTGCTACACCACTGCCAGTAATCAGAATGACGTGGCAACGTTGTAAACAGTCAGTATTGCAACGTCGTACCGGGAAATAGTCTTAACTTTCCTACTTCCTTCGACCAAGAAGAATACCTTTATAACGCGAAAATAATACACGTAATAATTTAACACGAGCAGCACATTCGGCAAAAGATTTATATATTTCACTACAATTATACAACTGAATGCTGGAAATTACAGCTGGTAATTGAAAATACGGTGGGAATACACATTAATTGTACGAGGGCAATCCAAAAAGTAAGGTCTCCTAAGCATTTATAGATACAGAATTAAATTATTTTCTTTAATTTATTAACACTGTTTTAAAGATTGAGAAAAGCGGTGACGCTCTGGCCTCACATTCGGGAGGACATAGGTTGAAATCCTCGAACGGTCATGCAGATTTGGGGTTTCAAAGGTTTCCCAAAATCACTCCATATGAAAACTGGAATGGTTCCTTTAAAAGAGCATGGCCGACATCCTTGCCACTATTCCTACCGCACCCTCGGGAAGGAATTCGGCCCTGGTCTTCTAAAAGAATCATCTCAGCATTTGGCTGGAGTGATTTGGGGAAGCCATGGATGGCCCATATCTGGATGACTGATCGGGGATTCGAAGCCGCCTCCTCCCGAATGCAAGTCCCGAGCGTTACCGCTCACCCACGACGCTCGTTCTTCCGGTCTTTAGACAATAACGAAGTTAATTTACCGGTAGACTGTGTTTGTTTGAATTCTTGAGGCTTAGGTGATTTTGGAGTCGATTATCACGGGTGACGAAACGTTTTTTTGAGTGACAATGGTAGTTTAATTTATTTTATTGCACTAAAATTAGCTCTTTGCCATTTCCTCTCACGTATTAACATAATGCATAAACATTAAAGTCCACCTACAGACTTACAGAAATAATTCCAACCAAAGATTATTAGTTTCTGAATCGTTAACTTCGCTCTATAGTGAAATAATTATTTTGGAAACATACAGTGTCGGATCTCGTCCCTCGCCCCCCCCCCCCCCGAAAATCAAAGTCAAAAACCGCTCAAGACCCCTGCAAACCAAAATCCTGGATCCGCCACTGGAAATATGTGTGCCGTTTGATAAGGGTCAGACAATGTGATTTTGGCGAGGCTAGAATCACGAGTAGCTTTCTTTCACTGTTGACGTCACAGAAGCGTTCATATTTACGTCGACAGCTGGTTAAGAAATATTTGATACTTTCAGTTTCAAGTATGATATTCCCTGACGCAGTTAGGAAAGAATCATGGATATATTCTTCGCATAAGCTATGTGTAGGTTCGGTACGTTTATAAAGGGAATAAAAATAAATTTAAAAAATATGAAATACTTGGATTCGAACTAAGAACCGTCCGTTCATCAACCTTGAACGCTAAACACAGGACCATGACGATCTGGCTGCATTCTTCCTCGGCAAAGTCTATGCAACGCAGCTAAGGAAGACAGTTTCATTCAATCTGTCTTGCAGACAAACTTTTCCGAAATAATCTCTTTGTGATTGTTTCTGTAATTTCATAATACAAAAAATCTACCTCGTAAAACATGGTTATTCCCGTGTTTGTCCATTAACCGAAAATTCTAATCGATTATAAATAAGTGCTATTGCTGTTTTTAAATTCTTCCATAATACTGCCAGATAGGACCAACTTATTTTAAAATTGAAACTGGGCGAAATTAAAAATGCATCATTCAATTACAATTTCTTAAATTAAGAACAGGGTTAATTTTCAGGTATTTATAGAAAACAAAGGAAAATATTGCCCAGTTTACCAAGACAGTTTCGCGGCTCAGATTCGTGATTCTTTAACTACAATAGTCCTCGACACTTTCCCGTTTGTAAATAATTCCAGGACGATAGTTGCTTAACAAATTGTATGGTGACTGCATTGCTTGTGATCTTTTGACGCTAGAGGCGAGTCTAGAAAACTATATGGTACGAATAGAACTGCCACTTGCCAATGGACAGAGAGAGCACTTTCATAAAGCCAATCTAAGGAAGAATGACAGGTATTTCCTTGTTCAGTCTTGATGACGTTTGAGAATAGAAATTATTTATAAACCATTCTCTGTAAAACATAATTACTACCCATATGTAGTCACTTTATGTTTTACACATATATGTTATGTATTTTTTAACAAGTGAAAAGGAAATAAAGAACGAAAAATATACAACTTGAAGCTGGCTCGAACTTCACGACCGTTGGATCATCACACCACAGCCTTACCACAGAGCTACGACGCCTTGCAGGCAGAAGCGCCCAATCCATCATGTAAGCGAAGTAAAGATATATAAACAAAGAAAATTTCGTAATTAAATGGTTATTGACAATCTGTATAAAGAATCAAACTGTTATAAAGGAAGAAATCAATTCCATAAAGGTATAATACGTCAAACAGGAGGAAAACGGAAATGTGTTTCTACTTTTGATAACGTCTACTAGCTATGAGACATTATTCCCTGAACACGGAAAGCTCTTCAGCACTGCTAGAAGGCAGACAATCTGACAACGATGCAGGAAGTTTGACAACGCTGTATGAGGAAATAAATCTTAAATTTCCTCTTACCGGCCTCTATAACACGTAAAATAAATAATTTATCACCAGCACATTAGTTCAAAAGTTTATGGGTTTGTCTTCAACTATCCAACTTAAATAATCAGGCTGATATGTAAAAATACAGTGGAAATCCATATTTATTGTACGAAGGAAATCCCAAAAGTAAGGCGTCCAAACCAATTGTAGATACAAAATAAATTTATTTTCTGTAATATATTCATCATTTTAAATGTTGAAAATTATCTATTTTTCTATATAATCACCTTTTTTTGACGAAGCAGTTTTTTAAGCATTGTGACAGATTGTAATGACTGAGTGTGATGGGATAAGCAGTGACGCTCTGGCCTCGCATTCGGGAGGATACAGATTTCACTCCCTGTCCGGCCATCCAGATTTGGGTTTTCCATGGTTTCCCCAAATCACTCTCCTTGAATGCTGGGATGGATGTTTTTAAAGACCATGGCCGAATCCTTCCGTCCCTTGACCCCAGTCCGTCACCTCGACGTCGACGAGGCGTATAGCCATAAGCTAAAAAAAAAAGCTATATCTGGTATCTTCTTTGAAAATAGTCACTCTTTCGAAAATTCCAGAGATGAGTGTGCTAGAAATCGTTTGTTATGAGGAGTGAATTTAAGAGATGATTCATTTTATAGCTCATTGCTTTCGGTTAGAGAAGATTTTATTCAGCAAGATTTAATAGAAATAGTTTATTTGTCTGATGTGTTAATTTTTATCTATTGTTTATTACAAAAATTACATACGTTATATGTAACAGTGGGTATGTTGGAATGGTTTGAAAATGAAAGGGGGAAAAAAATCACCCAACACAGTTTCAAACCTTCACCGCTAGGTCATACAGCCTGCTATGCGGAGTTTCTCATCCAGTCGGTAAACAAACCTACCTATATGGAACTTCCTGGCATCAGAATGCTGCAGAAGGAAATCGTTGTTTCAACTGTACGGTCGAATTTGATAGAGGAAGGAAAGTTCTTAACGGAATAAACCGAATGCGTAAGCAGTGTTTCTACCTTCTATTCTAACTTCGTAATAAATTCTAAATATAAATCCTAATAACACAGCATAAAATCTCTCTAATAAGTTTTTGTCTTATTATCGATCGCCACATCTTATTGTTAGACCAACATTCACCATCTCACAAACAGTTCTATCACATTCACTGCTTAAAGAGTCAGTATTGGGAACTTAATCCTTGATGTTTTTCAAATCATCTGAAAAATCACTATATCAGTGACTGATATGGATTTATGTCAAATAACTGCATTATATTAAAATGGTATTCATATAATGTGTTATCATGGATTTAAAGTTAGCCTGGATTTAAATGAACAATAGAACAAATAATAGCACTTCGGCAAAGGAAAAATGGAAAAGGGAAACGAACGATAGGATTATTTGCAAATGCTAGCGAGAAAATATTTTCCAACCGGTAGGGTATATTTAGGACTAGCTCCTATCCGCGACTTCGTACGCGTGGATTAAGAATTTTTTGCCAGAATTCAATATAGAAAGTTGTTGGTAACGAAGGATTGGACCCAAACAACACCGAGTCGGCATAATATGACAGGAATGCTATCACTATATCATTCTACCGTCGAACCAGTCTCTTGAAGAGAATCAATTTCCAACATATTTCTGTCACCATTCGATAAGGTTTCAAAATTTCGTGACTACAACTACGAAACATACCGGAGAAAATGTCCTGTGCCCTTCATACAGATTTTCTTGTCAAATTCCATCAACATCGATATAGCCATTTGGTCGTCAAAACGTAACAAAAAGAAAGAGACTTACTTCCGTATTTATAGTATTATTACTGCGGTTCACACTGACGCACATCTCTCTCTCTCTCTCTGACTGCGAACAACCCCTTGAAGAATCATTATAACGTAAAAAAGTGTACACCTACAGCATTGCAAGACTACCTACGATTTGCCTCGCATTGCACCCCTAACTTTGTGATATCTACGGTTTAACATTCAATCCGGCCCAGGCGTGACTCTTACGATCAAAAACAATTTTTAAAAATCTTAGCCTCCACGGAGATTTGAACCGGAGACCACCAGCCAAATATTTGTAAGCAAGCGCTTTAACCACTGAGCTGTCTGACCGATACACGGAGCAGGCAGTATAGAGACGTCCATATCCAACGCGTCTGTCTATCGCCATTCAGTAGCATTTCGAAATTATGAGACAGCATGTATTATTTATACAGATAATTTTTCAACCAAATAGTAGACAGTAATTTTCTCCTTGTTTCAAAGGATAAGTGTGCAAAGTTTCATCGAGATCGGATGAAAGCTGTGGATTTGTATGAAGAACAAACAAACTAACAAACAAACATACATACATTCATCTTTATATTTATAGATAGATTTGACAGTCCTATGGACCTAGTAAAAGACGTCTGCTAAAAGGCAATGAACGACTGGCAGAAAGGCTCCATATAATGCGTCTCAATAACAATAAGAAATATAAAAATCTAAAAGTTTTAACATTCAGAACACCTCAAGCCAGTGTCAGAATACTGCAGATGGAAATCTCTCATTAAGCTTACAGTCGAGTTCCAATGAGAAAGGAAGTCATAAACACAATGTGTAAACAGTGCCTATGCTGTCCATTCAGGCTTCGAACAGCTTGCTGCGTTGATAATTTCTGCTTTGTGCAGCAAGTCCAGCCGAAGCTTGTTTCTACGTTATTTCCTGTTTTTCATTTTAATTGCACAACACATTTTAAATCGTACTGTATGGCCACGAGTAATAACGTTTCCATTATCTGAATAACTGCAAACATTTGTTTTTCAACACAGTATGGATAATACATAACGGTCAGATCATTTAAAGAAACACATGCCAACACCCTAACTTATACTGTTTGTTTCTTTGTCTATCAATCTGAACCCTTAAACTTTGATATAATAATCCTATCGCATGACAAACGGAGTGAACAAAGAGTTTCCACTCTATATTTCGGCGATAAAAACGAAGTTGGGAAACTCTTGTTCACTCAGCTTGTCACCCCAGAGAATTGTATTTATGGCCAAAGTCGGTAAATAATTCGTTCTTTAATATTTGTGATTGCGAACGAGTTTAATTATTTATAACCTTAATTTAGTTTTAATTTTTGAAAAAACATGGGATGGGAAAAAATAATAAAGATCTTGTTGGCAGACTCAAGAAAAATTTTCTTGGCATAATCTTTTTACAGATGAAATGAAACCAGTGACGTTTAAAATGTTTAAATTTTAATTTGCCGATTTCTACTAAGTTTTTGTAAAAATCGGGGAAAAAATCTAATTCCTCACTGTATTTACGAAACTACTGATCAGTTAATTCATTCTGAACGACTTTCTCCTTTTGTTTATAGAAGAGCTAATAGCGATTTCCGTCCGGTTTATATTTTTCACAAAATAACTAAATGAGTAATTTTAACAAATTAAATACTACTCCAGAAAATTTTTACGACAAAAATTTATATTAACCCTTTCTTACTGAATTTCACGATTCGGAGAGTAAATATGTTGTTAAAATTCACATCAATTTATCTAAGATTTATAAATCATTTCTTCTGTTTGATTTCTGTATACCATTTGAAAAATAATTTCGCAAAATGGGAAGCAAACTCTCTCTCTTCTTTTTTTTTAAAAAAACCTTTTTAGTAGTTTGCTTTATGAATGTATAATATTCTGAATTGAAGTTGATACACTATAAATCAAACTAGCAACTTACCGATTTTATTTAATGCCCGACAGTCATAAAAATTAGTGGAATGACTACTGTTCCTTTCAATGTCTCACGCGAAATCGACAGATATGCTTATGGCGTCGGAACAGGATTTTTTATTCTTCTACCTGCTGAGAAAAGTTGTTACGGATATACGCATCAGCATATGTTAAATAAGATCGATTTTAAAAAAAATGAAACAAACACATGGAAAAATGGAGGAAAGGAACTGACAAGTTGCAGTAAATATATTGCTTGACTATGCTGCCTAAATACAAGACAGTTGAGTTAAAATCTTGCAGAAGTGGGCTACGTTTCGTGAGAAGCCACGTACTGGGAGATTATTTAAATACCTACTTTCACGTTCGTGGCCACGTATTCTAAGTTTCTATTCACAAAACTTAGTTTTATAGCGATTAAAAACTTTTACGGAAGCAGACGGTTGTAATCAGTTTTGATATGGCCTATGTAAAATGAATTCTGTTAAACTCAGGGAAGTTATCGACCACAATGCAAAACATCATCATGACTTATCTGAAATCTTAGTACACATACAACGAAATAACACTGAAATTAAGCCCTATAAATGTTTGAAAAGAATCATCTGCAGCAATTACACAAGTCAAATAATAACTTTCTTTCAGTGATAAAACTTTTTTAAACAGGTGATAATGTAGATTTTTATCATTACTCAGCTTATAGACTTTATGATATTACTCCCAGCCAGACCCTCTGTTTTAAATGGAAAGCAAGTTCCGAGTGGTCAAATGCTCAGCGTAAACTCACAATTTCCTCCTTCAACTATAACTGCTGTTCTACAAACCAACTGCAGAGAATAACAGCGCTAAACTATAAAATTTTGGAACAGTTTGCAGTGTCGTCCTTGATCGCGGAGTCTTTTTTTAGCTGACACATAATTCTCAATATTCGAAATATTAAGTTATTTCAGATTCTTACGTAAAATTTTTCCTCATTCATCGCTGTTGTATTTTAGTATTTTGACACTATTTTTTGGCTCAACAGCTTCATTAATTCGATAACTTACCTGAGATCTTTACTCAGACTTAATGAAACGTGAGATCCACGTATAACCGTTTCTTCTTTGGGAAGGTATTTTGGAGTTGTTTTGTCACCGAACAAGTTGGGTGAGTGGTTAACGCTCGAGAATGGAATTCGTAAAGTCGCATGTTAGATCACCGGATCGGTTGTCCTGGTTTCGGTTTTCCATGGTTTTCCGAAATTACTCCAAGCGAATGCCGCGACGTGTTTCCCAAATTACCATGGCTGCGATACTTGGCGTTCCTTGCCCCAGCGCTCTGCAGGCCCTAATGACCTTGAAATCGGCTGGTTGTAAAGCCCCAACCAATTAAAAACTTTGTTATGCCTTCACAGTTTTGAACTTCATCCTGCTATAGCTGTGATGACAGCAAATTTGTTGATACATAGATTAGATTGGTGAATATCAATCAATAATTTCCTTTCACTACTAAGCATGCTACAGGAGACAGTTAAGATCGCAGTAACAAACCACCATTAACTGTTTTAAGTGATTCGACTGAAATTGTTAGATTTTTATGATCAAGAAGATTATCCATTCTGACTACAATTTTGCTTTTAACGTCACTTACGTAGGCCTATACAACGAAGACAGTAGAACAATTTCTTCTGATAGGATGCATGAATAGCATTCTGAATCAGTGACTGCTGATCTACCTATCATAGCGAAACTTTGGATCGTCTTTCTAAGTTAAAAGTAAGCCTTTGAAGCTGCACTTCTTTTCATGAAATCGTTGAAATTTTTACCAGTTCTGTTAGCACTGACATTTTGGTTGTCCACTTTCAAGTATATTTGTCAGTAATTTTATGTATGTCACGGTCAAGAAAATCCATGTTTTGGTTTTCAGAGGATTAACGAAATAATTTCAGGCTAACAGGGGTCTAATTCATACTTGAATACCGTGGCCGGATTCCTTTCCAATCCTTGGTAAATAATCGTTCCTGTGCATTTCAAGAACATAAAAAACATTTAAATACTGAATTGGTAAAAAATAAACCAATAAAGCATTTGTATTAGTTTATCGATAGGTGAATCCTCTCCATTATTTTAGCTTCTCAGTTGGTGTATGTTGTGATTTTGGTGATCCACAGTAGATTAAACACAAGAAGAACGTAACAGTTCATAAAAATCACTTATGTCCGAGGCTTGACTCGAACCGTCTGCTCCAGGAACTACCCGAGCGCTAGCCACCATGCTTCCCGGTCGGCGCCCGTGACCTGACGCCTATAAGAGCTAGTTGATGAGTCCTACCAAGACCGCAGTAGAGGGGGCAACAACTCTTATACACGCGTTGACCAGCATTACGTTTCCTTGTTCCCAGCTTCCTGTATATTCCTCCAAACTTTATGTCTCATAAACAACAGTTACAAAATATAAAAACAATTGTTCATTGACATTCGTTATTGATTAGTATGAGCTTCTAAAATTTTCGCACTTGTGAAACTTCTGGTTGTATTCTGGGTTATCAGTTGACTGGTAACAATTATACCTCTTAAATCACTGCAGGTTCTATACGGACTACTGTCGGAAGAGTTCACCGTAGTATTAACATCAGAATGGAGTGAAAAGTTGGTATACTATAATAACTTCAAGTAGCAAGAAGCGTATAAATCGCGAAATAAACTAATGATTTCGTACGTGTTTTACCTTGGATACTTGCCAATTACGTTTTTGGTAAGGACATCAAATCAACGTTTCACCTGTCGTTTGAGTTTTAACAGCACCATCCAAAGAATATTGCTACAGCGAAAAAGCCGTATTAGTTTTTGTTCTTTCCCTGCTTATGAAACACCACTAAAACCACAAAGGTGACAACACTATGCGAAATTGTGTCTTCAACTACTGAACCCTCATCTTGTTTTGTTTTAAAAAGAGTTTTCATTTCGCCTTAAGCAGCTTTCGTTATAAATGGTAGGTGAAAATAAGTTTTTTGACGCTAAAATACTGTCAACTCAGACTGCGTTGACGACATCTCATGTCACCGACAACAGTAATTAAGTTATAAGTTTTTCCGTATGTTTCTAAAATAAGTTTAAATGTAGTAGTAAAAGAACAACATGTCTTCATAGCACACCGCAAAATTAACTAACTTCAAAAATCTGCAATTATTTGTCAACGCACTCACCTAAAACTATCTTTACACGGAAATATTGATTTTATCATTAATAGTTAGTAATTTTAAGTGACATATGATCGGTATAATGTCATACTTTCTTCTGACCCTAGCGTTTGTTCAAAATTAACTTTTTGTTTGAAAACGGTAATTTTTTATGTTCTGTATGGAAACGTAATTTCTCTTGAATGTTTTAAAAAGCTAGAATGAAATGCATTCAATGTCTGCACAACTCTTTTATTAACGAAATATAATCCATATTTCCGTTTGTATAACGAATATGTTAAAATATGTCACGTTTTTTTTGTGAGGTGGGTGAGTCTCAATTTTGGATAGTAACGTGAATGTACCACCTACCGGGTATAGTACTGTCTTGGTAGATGTGTATAATGGGTTGAATAAGTCCCAGGAGGAATTGTAGCGATGTGAATTCAGGTCGTTCGGATTAATATGAGCATGGTAGTACCTCTCGCCACTAGACTTACTTGTTCCTGTTGGCAAGTGACGCTTCTGAAGCAGTCCCGAAAGTATACAGCGTTCCGGTTCAAAGGAAAGTGTTATCAGTTCTCTGTTTTGCCTTTCGGCCTTAATAATGCAGTGGCGACGTTCGCTCTGGCACTGGTCCATGTACTAGGGAGACACATGTGGGATAAGTTCCAACTGTATGTGGACAATGTGGTCATCGCTTCAGGGACTTTGGAAGAGCATAAGCAGACATTGAGGGAGGTATTCTTGGCACTGAGAGATGGGGGAACGACATTGAAAAGAAAACAAATATACCTTCCTTACGAAGCAACTGACTTTCCTTGGGCACATCATAACGCAAGAGGGCATCAAAGTGGAGCCGTTCAAGTTGGAGGCTATTGATCGATTCCCGAGACCACACGACAAAATACAACTGAAAAGCATCCTAGTTTGTTGATAGACAGACCCTGAATAGTGAACAGCTGAGGAACTTGAAGAAATCATGGGAGTGGACAGAGGATTGTGAAAAAGACTTCGAGAGTATCAAGCACGAGCTGACCAGGAACATCACTCTGGCACATTCAGACTGGAATGAAGACGTGTGTTAGGCAACTGATAATTGGTAGTATGGACTCGGGGATGAGGTCTTTGAAGAAGTTGATGAGAATGGGAGGAAGTAATATAGGACGATTGCGTTTGCGAATCGGATGCTGGGCCGACATGAACGTCGGTATTTGGTCAGCGAAAATAAATGTTTAGGCATAGTGTGGAGCTTTCATATGTTTCGGCACATCTTTCTTAGGAGGAAGACAATAGTCTATAAAGCATTGTCCTTCCTAATTTGTTGTGGATTGGTGCATGGAAGGTTGATACGATGGTCCCTACTCATACAAGAGTTTCAGTTTGAAATTAAATACCGTCCGCGGAGCGAGAATGAGGTGGCGGACTGCCTATAGAGATTGCCAGTAGGGCTGGAACAGGAGATGGGGGAGATTGAGGTTGAGGATAGGGCGTTTTTTCTGCGAGACGTTCCGGAAGACTAGGAAGTGGTATCATGTTTGAAGAACATGGCAGCCCTACAAGAGGCTATTGAAACTATTTAGATGTTGAAAGATTAATTAGCAGACACAGAACACAAGTAGAAGTTAAAGAAATTTTACTGCATTCATAAGGATGTACTGTTTAGCCAAAAATTAGAGGATGAAGAAGTTTTGGGTGCCAGCAGCATGCGTCGAAGCATTCATAATGCAACATCACACTAGTTATGGACAGTATGGACAGAGTAAGTGTTATTGAATTATGTGAGGAAGTTGCTATTTTGACAATATGTCAAGAAGGACTACAAGGTTGTTGTCCACCTGTGACCCCTGTCGAAGGGTTAAGATAGACAACGTTGCTCGAATGGGAGAGATGAAGAGTATTGTGATGTTAGAGAATTAGTGGCGGTAGATGTGTTGGGCCTTCTGCCAATGACGAAGTGTTGTATCACTCAGATATTGGTAATCATGAATACATTTTCCAAGTACTTGAAACTCTTCCCGATTAAAAAAGCGTCGGCTAAGATGATGGCCGGCAAAATTGTGGAAGAATATGTACCGTGTGTGGGGAAAGCGTCGAAGATACTATCGGAAAATGCGCCGCAATTCAGCAGCAAGAAATGAACAGGGCCACTTGAAAAGTAGGGGATCGAAGTGACTTAAACGTCGTGATATCACCCTCATAGGAACATCGTCGAGCGGGCGGTGCGGTAGATTGGTTGCTGGTTCTGTAAATATTGTCATGATAAGCACAAAATCTGGGGCATACAGGTTGACAACATGAAACAACTATTAAATAGTATTCCCAACGATGCGGCGGAACTGGTGCCTTATGAACTGATGTATCAGAAACCACCCCTATGCATCGTTGAAGAATTTGTTGAATTTCTGCAGCAGGTAGACTACTCCGAGCAAGTCAGAGCGGCAAAAGAAAGTCTATTTAAGAAAGCAAAGAAGAGAAAGGAGAGACATGATAAGAAAGGTAGTAAAGTAGAGACCAGTGACCTGGTACTGTTGCAAACACACTTTAAATCTTCAGGTGACAGAGGTGAGATCAAAAAGTTTCATTTCGTGTACGAGGGTCCTTATAGAATTTCGGGAAATCCAAGGGTAAATGTCTTTGCGGTAGAGTATCCAAATGATGGGAGGTTTAGGGGAGTTTATTTTACTGCGGTGACGTTAAAGATATGTAGGTCCATGGAATAAGGTGCGAGGAGGGGTCATTGCACTTATTGAAAGTGCATCATTACATACTGCCCAACCCTCCAAATACAACTATTTCTGACATCATAATTTTATTTTATTTCACCTTCCCAAACAGAAGGGAAGACGTTGAGCTTCGTGGCAAGCGGAGAAAATGCTTACTTTGTAGTTTGACCATGACCTTAGTGTGATATAGTCACATTCTTCCCTACAGTTGTGCGCAGATCAACGACCTGTACGATGTAAACCTTTATGGAAAGTGTGAGCGTAAAGGATAGGTATGAGCTTGATAATGTCAGTTTGTATTTCGCGGATGGTGTTTCAGTGGTGTTGCCCTTAGGCAAGGATATAATGTACTCACAGTGATTGTAAAACATGAAAAATGGAAGGAACAAAATGTTAAATAGGGGATTACGTCATTATAGTTTTGAGGTATTTTTCATATTGGGTAAATGTGTTAGAACAGTTCCGTAAGAAATATTTTGCCAAACCCATATTTCGCCAAAGAGACAGCGGTGGGGGTGTAACGATACAATAATATCGTTGTACTATCGATATTGGTGCGGCGAGAATATGATCGCTGAAAGAAAGGATGACGCCAGTCAGCCTGTAACTCAAGTTTGGCACGGCCGCTGTACTGGCGTGTGTTAAGTATAGTGATGAAGAAAATCTACAGTAGTGTCCGCTAAGCATAGGAAATACTTTAAAATGTTTTTGTAGTGACTTTAAACGTGAGAAATGAAACTTCCGTTTGCATAAACATCCTACGAGCATAAAGTGAGTGACAGAGTGAAATTACTAACAGTGATACGGCTTGCGCATCAGGGACCGAGCGACAATGACCACATACACGTTCACTTGAATTGTTGGAAATAAACACTTAACAAAACATTTGTGTTTTTAGGAATTAAAACGCTTTTATTGATATTCGAAAGAAAAATACGTAAAATAGGAAAAAAAACAGGAATAAAATAGGTTTTTGCGTAAACTCCGAGGTCTAATTATCCCATTACCGCATTCACATCAACGGATAGTTTCAACAAATGGAAGAATGAAACAAGTACAGTGGAGATAGTAAAAAGGAGCGAAGAAATAATTGTTCCAAAACAGAAATAGAAGTACAGCGCCTACATACTATAACCGGGGAATGAGGAGGTTAAAGAAGTTTGTGAGACGAGAAAATAACAGAGCCAAGAGACAGAAAGGCAGTAGGGAATTCTTGAAACAACTAAATAAAGAATTAGTAATTGCAAAGAAACTGGCTAAGGATAAGTGTATGAAGAATATCATTGGTGCAGGGGGACCACTGTCTGATGCATATGGAATTTTCTATGGCTATATCAGGAAACTGGAGGGTCGAGAGGGTGCTGAGACAGTGAAAAGGCACAACATGCGTATTTAGGGGACCGAAAACCTTCATGCTTATGTGCAGCACGTTCGTGACTCACCCAAAGTGAACGTGTTTTACGCGATCTCACGAAAGAAATTTATGGGCCTTTTTTCTTTAGTGAGGTGACGATCACAGGGAAAATCTATTTGCAATTGTTGCAGAATTGGCTCATGCCACTTCTGGAAGCTGACAATGAAGATTTCATTTTCCAGCAGGATGGAGCTCCACCTCATTTTACTCTAGTTGACCATAATTTCCTAAACACCAGGATTCCAAACAGATGGATTTGTAGTGCTGGGGATGCTGATCTTCAGCTGATGTCATGGCCTCCTCGTTCCCCTGACCTAGCCCCCTGCGACTTCTTTGTTTGGGGTTTGGGGTTTGTGCCAGCAGTACCAGTTGATCTGTCAGACCTGCGGGTTCACATCACCAATGCATTTGCTCTCATTGACAGAGATATGTTGCATCTGGTATAGGAAAAACTCGATTATTGACTTGATGTGTGCAGAGTCACTAAAGGTGCACATATTGAGCATCAGTAGACACTAAAAAAAAAAAAATGCACAGTTTGTGTATATATCTGTGTAATCTTGTAATAATGTCAAATAATAACTCTGTAATAATTTTCTGAAATCATTGCTATCATTTTGACTAGCCCCGTATTTGTTGATCTTCCCCTGTTGACATAACTTAAATTTATTTTGAATTGAAAAATAATATAACAAATGCAACATAGCGCCAAATAATTATAAAAAGTTATTCATAATTCTTTACGTGATTTTGAACATTTATTGTGCATTGGCTGTGACAGATACAGCAGAAACTGTCACATTTATACAGGGCGTTCGCCGGGAAACGCAACCCACTGTTAGCGCTACAAGGAAGAAACTGCTCCCGGCGAGCGAGCGCTCATCTTCCGGCATTGTTCGACCGTCGGCCGCGGACTATTTCATAATAATTACGCTTCATAAACTTCATAAACTTGTATGTGCTAAGCATTTAAATGTGACGTAATTCATTAGCTTACCTTATAAAAGATGCTGGAAGTGTTGACCCTCTTGTGTAATGCACATTTCACATCTTCTGAACATTTTTCGAGACACACGCTGCCCTAACTGACTTAATGATTTTTTGGGTGACTGTTCTAGTCGAAAAGCGATATCGTCAATTTTCTCCTCTGTGAGAATACGGTTGACCGACAGTCTATTTTTGTTAAAAAATGAACCCGTTTCTCTTACTTTTTTAACCAGACGCAGAATTGTTGATTTAGCTGGCAGTAAAGCGCCAGGAAATTCGCGACGAAATTTACTGCGACACTTTTTAAACGACTTCTTCTTCACATATGTATCGTAGAGAAATATTCTTTGTTGCAAACTGTAACGTACCATAATTTTACTCACACTCAAGCACGGTACAGATTAGTAAGAGTATGAAGCCCCAAACCAGCCAAACCGCGAAGAAACGTTTATTCACAACACTGATTAATAAGAGACTGAAGTCACAAACTAGCTACAATGCAAAGAAACCGTTCTTAACAATGTAAGGGTCCCAATATACTGCGTCACTGCACTGTTGGGGCAGCGGAGGTGTTAAACAGTGCGGTGATTCACGGCGCCGTGTGGCGGGAGCTGCTGGCCCGACTGACCGAGCAAGTTGCCGACGGCAACAGACTGGGAGGGTTGCGTTTCCCGGCGAACGCCCTGTAGATACATAATGTTTTAATGTTTCAGTTTATAATGAACGCCTCGGCTTATTGCCTAATTCATCAACTAAAATGTAGTGCCATACAATTTGCTAATCGTGAGACAGTTTTTTGGGACCGAGCGTGGTGGTGTAATAGTTAGCGTTCTGGCCTCGCATTCAGGAGGACGGCTGTTCGAATCCCCGTCCGGGCATCCAGATTTGGGTTTCTCAAATCACTCCAGGCAAATTCCAGGATGCTTCCTTCAAAAGACAATGGCCAAATTCCTTCCCATTCCTTGCCCCCCATCATTTCCCGTCCCTAAAGACCTCGCTGTTGAGAGACGTTAAGCAGTTAAAAAAAAAGTTTTGTGGGTGCAATGGAAATTTTGTACAAAATATCAAACAAAACCACATATAGACAAAACAACTGGTACTCCTGCCTATGTGCCAGTGTGCAGAAACACGGAAAAACCAATCGAGACTTCAATACAAGATTGACGTCTCTCTGGTCACCAAAGGTGAACATATCGAGCATCTGTAAGGTAAATCAGAATCTGTATTCATAAACATGACAGTTATTTATGTATCAATGACAGCCATTGTACACTAAATTTCCGAAATCAGGGAGAGACTTGAATCACTCTGTTTATTGTACTATAAAAAATATAATCATTACAAATAAAAAACTTATAATTACCCTTGTGGCCCATGTTGAATATAAACCACTCGCAGGAGTTTCTTCCAATGGGAACTGTGACGGCAGATTTTGGAGGTAGCCAAGTCAACCCCCGGGAAATATTTGTGTTGTTTTCTCGCGAGGCACATACGTATGTGACTGGAACCCACCAGTTATATGATTCACCTTCCGGGGGCATGAAGTGCTTCTGTTGACAAAGCAAAGAAAGCAAGTAATTCTTAACGGAACACCGCAATCACCAGGATATCCATTTTTACGTATACCTATATCAGAAAATCGAATACAATATTATATTTAAATTATACAGAGAAAATTAACATGATTAAAAAAATATTTAAGGTACGATAGATTTGAGGATAGCACACATTTTAATGATTTTGCATCTATCTGCGTTGGTATCACAAAGAAGGCAATATTGAAAAGATAGGCACTATATCTGCACTTCGTGTGGACTGTCCCGAAAAACTTAACAGCCACCCACACGCTAGCGGGAAAACGGACAGTCTTTGAATGCAGCGGGCCAGGCGACAGGCCGAACCCCTGGGACTATCGCGTGTACTGCTACAATAGACACTCGATTTGTTGGGAAAATGTCTTAACTGACTTTATAGAATTTTACGAGACCTTCCGATGCTTAAAGGATTTTAAAAAATTAAAGATTGAGGCTGTAAGACACCTCGGTCGTATTTAACGTGGTACATTCACTCAACTCGAACCCAGAGCATAAATCATATAAAAACTTTTGTGAATTAATAATATAAAGTTCCACAGACAGGTTAATTAGTTTAAATAGTTCTTTATTGCCGTGGTGGCCAGATGTTGTACCAATCCAGTCGTAAGCAGCAGGTGGGTGAATAACTAATGTAAAAAAGTCATGGAATAGGCCTATTTTAACAGAAACTTCAGTCCACTACACGATTATTATAAGATCTTAAAACATCGAACTGTTTGGCCACCACCAGATTTTAAATACAAAGGCTAATCGAAACTTCACCATTCCGTAGATTGCAAAGTTTTTTAAGAAAAAAGGAAATTAATAATCGAGACCACTTCCCAAAAAATTACTTTAATGTCACAGGAATTGTTCTTCTTCACTTCGGCACTGTTCAGAACACTTCATATAACACGCACTGTACCAGCTTAATACATTAAGTTCTCATCCTAATACTAATAAACCTAACAACTACTGCAGCGTTGAACGCCACGCAACACGAGCCGCCCGCTACCATACATATGTCGTGACTGAACTTGAAACAATGTATTAATCGGCTACTAAGGTACTACTTGCGGATCGGCGGAAGGCGACTGTGACGTCTCAAGGCATCTGAAAGATTAATATGTTTTTTTTTTTTTTAAACCGCATTTCCCAAATCCGGACGTGAGGTTTATTAAAACTAAAATTCTGAGTATGCGTAATAGTTTCCCCAAAGAAATGCGTAACATGTTAATGAGCAGAAAACGCGGAAAAAGAGTGGAAGATGTATATGAACCCTCTTTGTGATACATAAAAAAATAATTGATTAAAAAACATAAAAACCGCCTTCAAAAAACGGCACTAAAAATTTTAAAATAACTTTATACCTTGCTTAAAAGAAAGTAAATCTAAACGGACAATACTTTACATTACTGTTATTGAAATTTTTACATTAATTAGTAATTTTTGGAGTCGGTGCCAGCTGTCAGATCGCCCAGATCGAATTACTGAACTTTATTTGGAGTTCGAGGCGAACCGAGAGTACGAACAATAATTCCAAACATTTTACAGCATGTCGTGAGGAAGATAGTTTTATTGCGGGAGACAGCTTAGTGAAACAAATTAACGGTATGTTATCTGTGGCTGGCCCTCGTTGGTCATCCAGGCATATCTCTGACGCTATAGTGTCAGTTGGTAGGCTGCATCATGCAGTAAACACTTTATAGTTATTATAGTATCAGTGTATCATCTATATGTTTCAGTTTTGTTGAAAAATGTTTGAAGAATTAATTGTAGGTAAGTAGTAACATGATTTTTTATGTTTTATTGTTATTTCTTATTTTTTTTATCTTTTTGTTTTTCTTTTTTTAGCTGGCACCGACTCCAAAAATAACTAATTAATGTAAAAATTTTAATAACAGTAATGTAAAATATTGTCCATTTTGATTTACTTTCTTCTAAACAAGGTATAAAGTTATTTTAAAATTTTTAGTGTCCTTTTTTGAAGGCGGTTTTTTATGTTTTTTAAAAAATTATTTTATTTTTAAATTTTTAGTGGTATTATAGTTAATTTGTATTTAAATATGCCACAGCAGTTCTCATTTTGCAAACATTCCGGTAGCTCAGTGGTTCAAGCGAATGCTTTAAAAAAAAAAAAAAAAAAAAAAATCTGCCTTTTCAACAACTTTCATAATGGATGCTGTGTTAAGGAATGGCAGTTTACATTTTGGTCCAGGCTGTGTTTCGATCTAATCATAACATTTGTTAAAGCTGCTGCTCGATAATCGAAACATGTAACATCTGGACATTAATACATACCACATACACAAATCTGTCTCAGGAATATATCTGTTCGTCCCGGCTACACACAGAAAATTTAAATATTCAATTGGTTTTCACAACGTAAAAGCTCGGGGTCCAAGTAGAAATCTGATGTACATGGTGAGACATTAGGACACAGTTATTTTATAAATATTCTACAATGACTTAAAAATAGCTTAATTCATTTTAACGGTACCTAAAACTGTGGATTTTGTAAAGAACTTTGGAAATTATAAAGGATGGGGGTAAAGGAGAGGAGGGATTGGGCTTTTGTATACCAAATGTAGACTGTCTTGTCTGATTGATTTAAAGTATACGTTTTTAAATTTCTATTGATATCATATAAAATTTTTAGGTGTGTATAAAGAAATAATTAAGGGCTGTGGAGGTGTAGAGTAGTTTGATTTTTGTTAAGGTAATGTGGACAGCATTTTTCTCTTTGTTTTAAAGTATACATGTACAAAGTTCCATCAAAACCAGATAAAAACTGTAGCTTTGTGTAAAGAACACTTACAAAAATTAAATGGGTAAGGCAGAGAGCGGTTGGGTTTTGTAAACAGAATGTTTCTCTTTTTGTTCTTAAGTATACATTTGAAGTGTTCCATCGAAATCTGATAAAAACGGTAGGTATCTATAAAGAATATTGGAAATTAGGAGGGGTGGGGGTAGAGGGGAAGAGGGGTTGGGCTTCTTCAAAATAATTTAAACACAATTGTTATGTATTTTTTAAACTATAAGTGTGCAAATTTTCTTCAGAATCAGGTAGAAACTGTGCTTGGTGTAAATTAAAGGGGTGGAAAGGAGAAGAGAGGTTTGGCTTCTCTAAACCAAATGCAGACAGTATTTTTCTGTTTGTTTTGAAATATACTTTTTGCATACATCCTTCAAAATCAGATAGAAACGGTAGCTTTATATGATGACCATTGACAGTAATTAAAGGGGTAGAAAGGGGAATAGGGTTTGTGTTTTTGTCAAAGTAACGTGAGTAGTATGTTTCTTTTTCTATTTTCTTTAAAGTATACACATGCGAAGTTCCACCGAAATCAGATTAAAATGTGGGTTTCTACAAACATTAAGGGATGTAAAAGGGGACCTAGGGTAGTTTTTGTTTATTTTTTGGTCAGAAATCTTCTCCATAAAAAAAAACATATATGTACCAACTTTCATAAAGATCGGTCAAATGGTCTCAACTGTAGCTTTTCAAAATGACAATTGACAAAAGTCAAGGTGCGCAAATGGGGAAAGGGATTCAGTTTTTGAAAACCAAAAGCTGACATTATTTTTCCCTTTGTTTTACAGTAAACGTTTGCTAAGTTGTATCTAAACTGGATAAAAAGTGTGGGTTTGTATGGAAATTAAATGGTTTGATGAGGAGTAGAGGTGGTTTTTTTTATATTTTGGTCCGAAACCTTCCTCGTGAAAAAATACATATAAGCGCCAACTTTCATGGTAATAGGTCAAATGGTGGCGACTGTAGATTTTTATAAAAAAAAACATTGAGAAAAATTAAGGGGTTGGTCGGAGGGAGAGGGGTTGTGCTTTGGCAGACCAAATGTAGACAAGATTTTTCTGTTTGTTTGAAAGTATACGTTGGCAAAGTTCAATCAAAATCAGATATGAAATATAGGTTTCTATAAAATTAAGTGGTGTAAATGGGGAGATGGGGTGGCTTTCTTTTATTTTTTTGGTCAGAAATCTTCTCCACGAAATATTACATGTATATGACAACTTTAATGGAGATCTTTTGAATGATGTCGACTGTAGTTTTGTATAAAGAACATTGGAAAAAATTAAGGGGTGGATAGGCTGAGAGGGGTTCAGTTTTTTCAAACCAAATGTTGACAGCATTTTTCTCTTTATTTTTGACTATACATGTCCAAAGTTCCATTGAAATCGGATAAAAAAATGAGGGTTTGTATAAAAATTAATGGGTGTATAGGGAGAGGAGGGTGTTTTTTTTATTTTTTTTGGGTCGGAAACTTTTTCCATGAAAAATTACATGTATATGCCAACTTTAATGGAGAACAGTTAAATGGTGTCGACTTAAGCTTTGTATAAAGAACATTGGCAAAAATTAAGGGGTGGATAGCGTGAGAGGGGTTCGGTTTCTTCAAACCAAAAGTTGACAGTATTTTTCTGTTGATTTTTTACTATATATTTCCAAAGCTCCATCAAAATCGGATAAAAAGTGTGAGTTTGTATAAAAGTTAAGGGGTATAAAGGGGTAGAAGGAGTGGTTTCTCAATGAAATTCATATGGGACCACTTTGGAGGTATACTCTATCCACTATAAAAATTTCATTTAAATCGGTTAAAATTGGCGAAGATATCGCTTGACATACATACAAAAAAAAAAAACCTACGAATTGAGAACCTCCTCCTTTTTTGAAGTCGGTTATTTACTGTTATGTACAATGGATCAAGAGATACCAGAAGAAAACATTGAGAATATGAAGCATCGTAAGAAATAATAATTAAATAATGATAACATTTATACTATTGTCTAAAAATTAATACTCATAACTGTTACTGAAATACTTTTCCTATTTTCAGCAGAAAAGATAAACAAAGTTAAAAATATTTATTTCGAATTTATACAATAATTATAAAGGATCAATTTTTTTTGTTACAGATATTGAATAAGTCATAAATAAAACTTTACAGAAGAATTTTCTAACACGGAAGAATGTTCATTTACAACAAATCCAGAGTCGGTGAGACAAAAACTGTGATTATTTAAATACAGAAAATTATTACCTTTTTTGATAAATGACATAAAAATTATGAAAGGTAAATAATAATTATAAAATGTTTACAAATTAAATGTCTTTTTAATAAATTAAAATTAAACCACAGTTCCATGTAAACAGTAAATTAAGCTCTTCCTTGATTAATATTTTACTTGCCCCTCTGTGCTGAAGTATTCGCAATATCGTCCTCTATTAAATTTTACAACTTTAGTAATGTTTCTCAAAGAATATTCTTCCAGTGCTGTTAAAAGTGTGATATTGCTATTATTATCTATGCAATTTGACTGTGAAGAGTACGTTTTAATACTTCTTCTAAGAGAACACGCAGCTAACCAAACCAATGTATTGCATTTTATGTTCGTCCGTGATACTAATCGTTCGTAGCAAAATTTTAAATCGGGTTGCTAAAACGCCAAATAAATCTTTAACCATATTTCTGGCTCTCCGTAGACAACAGTCATTGGTCATTCAAATCTTTTTTATTAAATGGTCTAGGAACATGGGGATATAAGCCTAACCCATTATCACCGACAATAACAGAGTTAAGACCAGCTTTATTATTTTCCTTAGGAGGAAAATTTAATTTTCCTGACTTTAAAATTGGTAAAATTTTTTCCACTCCAGAGCTCCACTATCTGATAACCGGCCCTGTTTTCCTACGTCAATTTTTATAAATTCGTAACATGGATTAACAAATGACATCAAAATCTTTACTAATATTATAAATTATCTGTCTGTCTGTTTCTTTGTTACGTTTTAAGGGCTAATCCGATCCTGATGAAATTTGACAAGGAGATGCTATTTACAGTTAGAAAGGACATAACATACTCTTTTTCTGTATTGATATAAATACTGTCATGGATTTTTTTTAAAACCAACTGAATTACGATAGACAGAGACGTACCATCTATATGTCTCTGTAATGCTTACTGAAGGGGTGGGCTGGTAGCGCAGTGGACTAGGTGCTTGCTTTCTAATATTCCGCTTTTGGTCAGCAGTTCGAATCCTCTTAGGGGGAAATATTTTTAAGAATTATTTTTAATCGTATGAGCCACGGCTAGAAGTTCCGTTGTAAGGATTCCTTTTTAAAAATGTAGGTCCCATAAATTCTGGGCCAGAGCCGGCGTTAAGGGGTGGGAGGGAGTAAGCGGGTAAAATGTATCCCGGAACCGATGACCGCACGGCCCAAGAATCCGCCGGGAAACTAAAAAACAAAAAAACAAAAAAACAAAAAATAAAACAAAAAAAATTCGTGGCAAATCGTAGGCGGCCGCACAATATCGTAAGGGTTTACTCTTTTACGCTATATTGGTCCCTCAGGCTTTGTTTCTTTCGCAGTCAGTTTGTGTGTGATTTACACTAATAATATTATAAATGCGAGAGTAAGTCTTTGTCCCTCTATAGCGTTTATACGACTAAATGGCTATACCGATATTGATGGAATTTGACAAGGAAATACTTTTTATCTTTAGAAAGGACACAGGATACGTTTTCTGTTTAAATAACAGTTTTAGTCATGAAGTTTTGATAACTTGTCGAATGGTGACAGACAGACGGATGCGTGTGTAAGTCTGTGATGCTAAATCGGTCACTCTGGCTGTGCTTCTCTAGCAAACAATGCTTATTATTTAGTATAGATGTCGATTTGCGCTGCACTGTACTATTACTTTGTGTCTGCCTAAAAGTTTCTGGCATCAATTTATTTTGTCTTCTTTTTGGATATACCTCACAGGTGTAAACAAAATTATAGGTGTAGCTTTTGAAGAGCTCGAGCAACTAAAGTTATTAGAACCCAAGAATCTGATGGTCATGCTGAAGAAAAAAGAGAAGACAAAGCTGAAACTGAAGCTACCCTCATTTAACCCCCTCCTCCCCAAACCTTCTTTATTCTGTTTTTAATCATGTTGGAAATTGATTCTCTTCATGAGACAGGTTCAACGGTAGAATAATATAGTTATCGCTTCCCCGTCATAATATGTCGACTCAGTGTTGTTTGGGACAACTTTCAGCTTTGTATATCCAATTGTAGCAATGAAATTCTAAGTACACGCGAACAAAGTTGCGGGTAACAGTTAGTATTTCTATCAAATTGTTAGTAGTTGTAATATTTGCACCAAAATTAGGTGCTGGCTTAGTGCGAATATGATTCCCGTCTAATGCTCCTCCACAATTAATAATTTGAAACCGTTAGTTAAACCCATCTGCTACGATTTTCTAATTTTATTAGGTTTTTGGGAACAGCTACAAAATAATTTGACCTCTTATATATTGTAATTAGTATTTAAAATAATTTCTAATGTTCATAAACAAGTAAATTTGACAATATTTTATTTTTCAGAATTAAATTACCACTAAAACGCAAAAATTACAAAATAAAATAAAACAAACTAATAAAACATAAAAATTGGAAGAAAATTTTTTCAAGATATGCTTTTGAGCGAGGAAAAAAGAAGAAATTGATGGTGAACAAAGTTTTGTTGGTAAATGTGTAGCAGCTAAACTTAAGCAAGTTAATTTCCAGCAGAAAGTTCTATCTGAATTCCTTCTATAACAAGTTTTAACGAGAGATTTGTTATACGAATTAATAGGAAACACAGCTTTAGAAGAACGTAGTGTTTCGACCTACATCTACGTTTTGTATATGAACAAATGTACAGTCTCAGTGTACAATCGTAAGCATTGACCATGAGAACAAGCCTGCAAATTGTAAAACGACTATATCTAAAGTAATTGTGTTAAGGGGTTTCTACTGCAACGTTTTAAACCAATCAGGAAACAGGAGAGTTCTACTGAATGTTTATCAGGCATTCAGGAGCCAGGACAGCCATGATGGAGAGTATATAAGGAGCTTCGCTCCGCTCGATGTCTCATTGTCTTGCTTCGTCTCGTACAGTTAAGATTGTAGCTCTCTGCCATGTCTGATCTTGCAGAACTAAAGAATACTGGTAAATGTGATATTTAATAATATAATGATTTAATTATAGTCCAAGTGTTGTAATTAGTTGTTCTCTTTTTGTTCCGAGATCGTCAATGTGTTATGAATATGGACAATGAAACAGACGGTACTGCCATGTCTTCCCAAGAGTTTGATCTTGCAGAACTTATATCCTTCGAAGATGGCGGTAAGTGTAACATTTAATATTGCGTTATGATACAATTGGTTAGATTGTAATTAATTCGAATCGTCAACATGTTTGGGAGGATTTAATAAATATGGACAGTGAAGGAGGTGTAAAAAGGCACAACCAGGAGGATACAGTACCTTCTTCAAAACGAAGGAGAATGGATAGCGGTAGGTACACATCCTTAACATTAATACATAATTTTCTCATTCAATTTTCCGTTACAATATAACATTTTTTTTCAGAGTCTACAGCCTTGCCATCGCGAACTCCACAATGGACGGTGCTGCCGATTTGGAATTTAGAGTCTACCAAGTTGGGGCCACTGTCACTATCATCGACTACTCAGGACATGTCGTCAATGGACCTACCTAACAGGAGTCTCAGAACTATTAGTGAGTTTTGCTATATTTTCTTGTTATATAACTTGCTTATTTGTCGTTACTGCATGTTATTTGTATATTACAGGACCAGGTCTGCAAATGGCATTGATATGGCAACCGATATGGAGTCTAGCACCAACATAGTCGGAGTTACAGTCGACAGGCCTACCAACACCGCTATCGACATGTAGTATCAGTATTATTGGTAAGTTTTTTTTAAGTTCATTATTTTATCGATTTTAAGGTATTCATTTGGTATTACTACATAACTGCTTTTTGTTGTTGCAGTTTCAGATCTACAAATGGGCTCGTCTACTACGTCAGTATGGAGTCCAGCAATATCCAGGACAGGATATACGCAAACTTAGCCAGTAACAGCTGGGCCATCCACCACTTCAAACAGTTTTTCACCGATCCCAACATCAACCAGTGTAATAGTCAAGTCAAGTGCAACGGGGTTAACCCTTGGAGACAGGGAAACTGCTTTTGTAAGTAGAATATATTCCTGGACAATTCGAAAGTCTGAAAACTTTAAAGAACCAAGTAACTCTATAAATGCATGCTTTGAGCGTCTGGAAAGTAAAATTCGTGAAATTGTCAATAATCCGTCCTCCCCGGCCGTAAAAATTCAGGCTGGATCCATTATCAACTTTAAATTACCGAAGGATCAACATTTATAAACCACCCGAATATGTTTTTTAACTAAGATACGTCAGAACGCAATAAGTACTTCCCTCCCTGATTGGTATGAAGTCTACGTGGAGACGGAGATCGCGAAAAAATTCAGTGAGTTTCAAGACCGGGGTAGTGGCAAAATTCTTGATAGAATCATCTCACTCAATGTTATCAATTCAAAATTTGAACTATTCTATCAAGGGTCTTCCTATGTCGGTCTGTCACTGGATATCCATAGAAAGAAGACAGTAATCATTGTTGAGAACAAAGACGGTTCTTGTATCTCAAGTACAGGCGCAAAACAAAAATCTGGGAAGAGTTAATATTTATAAAAGTGTGCTCTAACTACACTTTCGATTTCAATAACATTGAATTTTCAGTGAAACTCTCAGATATATTCAAATTTAAGGGACAGAATCCAGACTCCAGCTAACTGCAGACAAAGAGGATAAACACATAAACATGTTGTTTATTTCTGACGGTAGTGGAAAATAGCGTTATTGCTGGATCATGAACCTATCGCGGTTAGTTAGTTCAGCTCTATCAAATCAAAAAGGTTATATTCACATTTTTGACAGATGTCTGCAACATTTCTGGAGTAAATCTCTTACAGTGCCATGAGATTTATTGCTTAAGTGTAGACACTGTCAGAGTCGATCTACCCAGCGATGAAGACAAAACCTTAAAGTTTAATTATTTTGTGCACCAAAAGCATGCATCATTCGTCGTTTACGCGGACTTGGAATGTTTGTTGAAACCCTTTAACACATGCAGTCCTCAACCCAACGCCTCTCTTTCCACAGCAGTCCAGGAACACACACCTTCAGCAGCGGCATACCAGGTCGTTTGCGAATACAGCCACCAGCTGAACCAATTCGACTCATTCTTGGGGAAATCCCTGAGAAGTGGCTAGCTGAACAACTCGTTAAACTGGCCCATGACGTTGATGAAATTCAAAAGGGGATTACTTCTCTTGTAATGACAGCTGATGAGAAAGCACAATTTTGCCATGCTATGGTATACCACATCTGAGGTGAGGGCATTGAACCGGGGACCGTTATGGTTCACGATCATTGTCAAATCACTGGTGCATTTAGAAGGGCTGCTCACAAAAACTGTTATTTACAGTTCAAGAATCAAAGGTACATTCCCAACTTTTCTGTAATTTGTGTGGGTATGATGTGCACTTCATTGTTAGGGCCTTAGCACACATTGATAAAGATGGGATGGATGTCCTGCCCATCAACACTGAACGTTACATTTTTTTGTTAAAAGATTAAAAGTATGTCAGTCACATTGCGGTCCCTTGACTCGTACCGTTTCACGCAGTCATTAGAGAGGTAGGTTGGAACCCTTGAGGAGCGTGACATGCACATAACCCGTGCGAATTTCATGGACCCTGAGAAGTTCCAATTAGTGAAACGTAAAGGAGTCTTCCCTTACGAATGCTTGGGTTCGATGAGGAAACTCCACGATCCCTCCAAAGTGAAAATTTTATAGTTCGTTGTCTGATGAAAATTACGAGGACGTGACACAAGTGTGGCGGGTTTTCCAGATTTAGACTTTGAGAGAATATGCAAGTCAGTGTATGGGCACAGATACGCGGCTACTTGCGGATCTATTTGAAAAATTTAAGCGTGTATGATTGGGGAAGTACACCTTGGACCCGGCCCACTACTTCACATCCCCAGGCATTTCGGGACAGGTTATGTTTACGAGCACGCGTGTTGAACAGGACATGCTGTTCATTTTCGAACGTGGGATTCGTGGTGGTATTTTCTGCAATTAAAACGAATAAAATATTTAGCTGCAATACAGAGAAAAAGTTTGCTTATGTCAAATGCTAATTACGGAATATTTAAAACAAATAACTACTCGTACATACATGCACATAATATTATATACATTATTACACTACATATGTATAATGATATGTGGTTACATAATACAGTTCAATGTTATGTGAATGTTTTATAAATACAATAGCTTAGAGTTTATTGATGTATATTTTGTTCTCTTGAAATAAATATCTCACATTATTTACGTTACATTTCTGTTTTTCTTTCATACATCCTATTATCTGGATAATGTTTGGCAATAATTACTCCGGTTAATAGAGGACTCACCGTAATATTAATAAATGTAAAGTTACCTCAAAATTAAGACGTTTGCATTTTTATCTCACAAATTAGGGCATAGAAATAAAAAAATAAAAATTGTGTCGTTTAGATATCGGAGTAAGTCGATAATGGGGGGAAAACCTGTTGATCCTTGGTAACAGCGTTTTTTGAGACAGACCCGGTAACAACAGTCACATATGTCACATATGTTTATCTTCCAGGTTTTTTTTTTTAAATTCAGTTTACAAATGACGCGCTCTAGACATAGATACCCACACGACGGGATAAATCTGTAATTTTTGTTTCCTCCCTCTCTATTTTTTTATATCTATGAAGCCCCTGAGAGAATACTTTTTCAAAGTTTTAAATAGGATATTCGGTTTTTTGACGACGATACGAATATTATAGTCAAATAATTCTGAAACTTAATTCGCTTACAAAGTAAAGGTTTGTGACTGATTCCTCTGGAAACCGAAACCCAGAAACATATTTCTCTTAAACTATCAAAAGAAGATACTCATACTTTTTCATACTAATGTATTTGAGTGTGAAAACTTAATTGCACATTTATTTGAGCGTTGATCTCACCTGTGACAAGACTAAGTGAGTAGCGTTGAACCTGCTAACTGTGACGAGAGGGAATCCAGCTTGCGTGACCCAGGGAAGCATCACGTCAGCCAGCGACTGTCCTGGTGGTAGGTACGCACTCACATTCCCCATGGCGCGAAACAGATCTTCCAGGTCCACACCAGACGTATTATTTGCATTTTCCCTGCCAGATAACACGGAAGAGATTTCAAATTTTCACGTCATTTGTTGAACAAAAAAAAGAGATTTTAATCAATATTTCGAAGAATAAAAACATATTGACAGGTTAAGTGCCTTTTTCTTCAACGGTAGATGTATAGTAATATAATACATTTAATTTATTTTTAAAAAAATGAATTTCGTTAGCGATGGTTCACAGACACCCCAATCTCCTTATGTCACGCACCTATTCCTGCCAATTACTCATAAAGTCGATCCCAAACTACTCCACTATATTCAAGCAGTGGTTGACCGAGGTTTCATATCCCAATTCCTTCGCTTCCCTGTTATAGCCCGTCATCAGCCTCTCCAATACATGAGGGATTTTGAAACCTCCTCCTACCACTAACCGAATGTGTCATGCCCAATTAAGTTTAGTATCGAAAGTTATGCCAAGATATTTACAGTTAGGGTCATCAACAAGCAATTCATTCTCTACAATATAATCATAGGAAATCTTTACTTTTTTTATCTGTTTACCTAATAATATGACTTTTTCTTTACATTTATTTTTATTCTATATTTAATGTGCTGTTATTATGGATAAAAGTATGTATTTCTTATTAATTACCTTAAATTAATATCGAGCTTTTGCCATATTAAACGTTTGATGGAAACGATTTAGCATTCTGTGAACAAGTTCTGCTAGGCTCTTTTGATGTAAGTCAAATTAAATATTTTGGTACTGCAAAATACGTAGTTATACCAATTTTCTATCTTGTTCATCACTGAAGAGTTTCAATGCAATGACTAGGAAATGATTTTTTTCGAACCGCCTAGTTAACACCATTATTTTAAAAATGGACTATTACAATTATTCCGCGATTAACTGAAAGTGGGCTGTGGAGGGTGCGTTGAACCTAACCTAAATATGTAACCATTTATGCATGAGAAGGGGATATAGCAGGAGGCGATCATGGGTTATTTTGAGGAACCATCCAACCGTTCGCCTGGAGGCATGTAGGATAACCAAGAAAATCTAGATCAGGATGGCCGGAGCGGTTTCTCGAGACCTACTCCTGACGGATTTTAAGTTTTGTTGCTCGATAAATCCTTCCTATTCCATTCCATAATCCCTCGTGAAAAAAAAAATGATTATAGGTTATGGTCCTGATTTCTCTTATCTTATTTTCTCGATCATTCCTAGATACGACTGCCGCTGGTAGCGGTATGTGTTTGCCTGCATCCTGTCATGTACTTTTAAATTCGATTCTGACGAGAGCAACGTCAACGGAACTCCAGATCTTCCAAACTTAACTCCTTCAGCGCTACATTTACGCTTTTCCTCCAGTTATACCTGTCACAAATGCCTGTAACAAAATGCAATCGTACTCTGTTTTTATTTCACGATAAATAATAGCGTCATCGGCAAATAGTCTTACTTTCTTCTGAATTAAGTTGCACAAAGCATTGATTTCTAATTTGCATGGATGAGAAATTAAAACTCAATCGATCCTATTCAAATGTAGAATGAGAGCTATTCTCGTCAACAAATGTAATTATGGTCAAGAAAGTGGTTATGCAATTTCAGGAACCATTGTGTAGGCCGTTAGTGACCAATCTATTCAGCAGCCGGGCCAAATTTTTGAAATAGAATTTTCAATCGGGTCGCTCATTCTACTTTGTTAGAAAAAATACTTGAATATTTTTATGATAGAAAGAAATCATTAAAAATAAAACATTCATATATAAGGAAATATTAAAAATATAGTTATTTAAAAGCGTTGAAGTCGAAACGAGTGGTACTGAGTGTTGTAATAACTGATATCACCCTTGAAAATTAAAGTTTATGTAATATAACTAGTCACAAATCCCGTCAAAAATGACGGTTTTAACTGAGTGTTCTGACTATTACCTAAATAGAATTGTTATAAAATAAAGCTCAGAGTGCTGTAATTTCTCGTCGCTTGCGATCTATCAAAACGTTTCAGTTGTCAACTTGGTCCAGGTTGCGTTTAAGCCTAACCACAATCTCCACCAATATCATCATCATCATCATTAGACGTTTCCGCTTTTGCGAGTCGTCCTGCACATCCTCTTCCAAGTGTTGGCTGTCATTCCAAAATTTTTCCTCCATCAATTTTCTCGAAATGACTCCCTTAGACTCTTCATCTTTCTTCACTTAGTCAATCCATCTTTCCCGAGGTCTTCCAACTGGTCTCCTTCCCTTCTCGCTATTCAACAGTGCTACTTTCGACAACGTCCCTTCCTCAATCCTCATAACATGACCCAACCACTGCAGCAATTTAATTGTTAACATCTCTTCTAATACTTCCACTTGTAGTTTCTACCTGATGTTTTCATTTCCGATTTTATCTTTCCTCGTGACATTCACTATTCCTCTTAGAAACCTCATCTCTGCCGCTTGGAATCTGTTAATATCTCTCTTTGTCTATGTTAATGTTTCAGAATCATAAGTCATGGTAATATACTTTATAGAGCAGAATTATGGCATCCTTCCCTAGGATCCACCACCAGATTACATCCTTTTCCTGATGATACAATTGTACAGTCTTTGACTTTATTCTTGGCCGCCACTGAAAAATTCTATCACCCTTGTAGAAAACACTCTCGGGATTCTAGCCGCGTCAAATAAAAGTCGACTGGCGACGTTTCGAGAGCCGGCACTGCTCCCATTGTCAAGCCCTGCTTAACTAACTAAAACTGCCTGGCGGTAGTCTCTATATAGGGCTACCGGACGGGAGAGGAGGGGAACTCGCGTGGAGGGTCCCCTCCTCTCCCGACCGGTAGCCCTATATAGAGACTACCGCCAGGCAGTTTTAGTTAGTTAAGCAGGGCTTGACAATGGGAGCAGTGCCGGCTCTCGAAACGTCGCCAGTCGACTTTTATTTGACGCGGATAGAATCCCAAGAGTGTTTTCTACAGTACTGCCGCCGCGAAAACGTTCACAGTTATCTATCACCCTTATTTTGCACAATCTGGCATCGATGTCATCCCAGGAAACAGTAACGCAATTCTGGCTCCGCCTCCTCGCTATCTTATTGGTGGATATTTCATTCAGAGCCCTCTATACTGCAGATTTTTCATTTCCTTAAGTCAGTGCAGGAAACAATTGGCTAACAGGTAGGAATTAAGCTCCTCCCACTCTCAATTCTTATTGGCAGAGCAGTTCATCAACATTCCATTATATTTCTTCAATACTTTAACAAAATTCAGATCATGAAATGTATCCCAAAAGTTGTAATTAACGGGATTGCATTAAAGCGAGCCAGGAAACAGGCTCAATGTTATATATTACTACAGTTGATTAGCATAAAACTATAACGATAAGATTATTATACTCATTTTGATAATTCCTTCCGATAATATTTCACTCATATATCTGGTCAGTCCACAAACCAAGGGATAATATATTCCATGAGGTAGAATTTTTAGTACTCCGAAACTACAGAAACAAGAAATTATTTCGGAAGTGTGTCTCTCCATGATGGATTGAATGAAACAGTCTTCCTTCGTTGCGTTGTCTACACCTATACGAGGAAAGTAGCACTGAGCATGCAGTCGTCCTATGGTTAGCGTTCTGGGTTGCTGAGCGAGCGGTTCCGAGTTCAAATCCAAGTAGTTCTTATATATCTTTTTTTAATTAGAAATTTATCTTTTTAAGCGTACCGAAACTGCACATTGCTTATGAGTATAAGGTATCCATGATTCTTTCCTAACTGCGTCAGGAAATAAGATAAACATCTGTGAAAGTACCCAATGTTTTGTAACTAATAGCCGACGTAAGCATGAAAGATTTGCGGCTGCAGAACTGACGGAAATCTACACAGGTTTCAAGCCGCGCCGAAATCATATCATCTGCCCTTTTTCAAACGACACACATGTTTCCAAAATAATTATTTCACAGTAGAACGATCATCGCGTTACAGAAAGAAATAATTTACACAAGGAATTATTGCTCTCTTTGTAGGTGGACGATAATGATTCTGCTCTATATAAATAAATGAGAGTTAATAGCGTAAACTAAACATTAGCACCGCAACAAATCAAACGACCATTATCACAAAAAAATTTACAACCAAATTATTATCATAGGACAAAAATAAATTCTTTTATAACTGGTATAAGTAATTAAAGTTAATTGAAAATCGGGCTTAAAGGTGGGGAGTTCTTAAATTACCGTTTTTCCCGTTTTCAACTATGCTGTTAGTAGTTTCTGACACTATTACTTCAAGATCTTTACAGCATTGGGATTTATTAAATACTGGGGCTAAATGCTCATTACTTAACAAGGCGTGAAATTACCTGCGTTATTCTTTGTTTGGAATAACATAAATAACTACAAGCATTTGGCGAATGAGGATGTCGCCCTTCGCGTGATTGTTCTTTATAGTCTCCGGTATAAAATGGAACGCTCAAGTTTTGTCACCCGTCATAATCGACTCCATAATCGCCAAGGTCTCAAGGATTCAAACAAACACAGTCTACCGGTAAAGTAAGGTTGATAACGTCTAAAAACCGGAAGACCGACCGTGGCGTGTGAGCGGTAATGCTCTGGCTCCAGGCAAATGCTGGGATGATTCTTATAGAAGGCCATGGCCGTTCCCTTCCTTAAAAACTTCAACATCGATGAAACGTAAAGCAATAAACAAAAAAATAGGGATAGGGAGGAGGTATTGTTTATCGATTTCAAGCCAGCTGCTACCTCCTCAATAAATTTAGCCAGCTCTTTTTTTATATGATTTTACGTCTCGTCGACATAGAGGTGATTATTGGCTGGATAGGAGTAGTGGCAAGGATTTTGGCCATCCCCTTGTAAAGAACCCATTCTGGTATTCATATGGAGTGATTTGGAGAAACCTTGGATACCACAAATCTGCATGGCCGAACATGGATTCGAACATATGTCCTCCCGAATAAAAGACCAGAAGGTAAACGATTTTCAGACGACGCATAGTCATTCACAGCACCGACAAACGCGTGTTCCGAAATGGTAAAGATGTAGAATAATAGATTTTTGTTCAACCTCTAAAACGGTAAATGAATTAAATAAAATAATTTGATTCTTTATCTATGAATGCTTGGGAGACGTTACTATTTGTATTTCCCTCATGCAATTAACATGGATTCCCACCGTATTTACAAATACCAGCTGTAAGTTGGATAATTGTGAAACCAACAAAAACTTTTGCCAAATGTGCTGCTCGTGTTAAATTATTACGAGTATTATTCACGCGTTAAAAAGGTATTCTTCCTTGCCGAAGGAATTAGGAAAGTTAAGACTATTTCCTGGTAAGCGTTGCCATATTTACTTTCTGCGATGGTGCCACGATGTTCTGCCTAGTAGTAGCGCTGTAGCAATTTCCCTATACAAGAAATAGTGTCTCATAGCTGGACACACACATTGGCGAAATGAAAAATTATTTATGTTCTAGTCTCATCTAGAATATTTTCATTTAACTGATTACTTCTCTTATAACAGTTCGATTCTTTATACAGATGACTATTCAATCACGGAATGTTGTAGCTATATGTATATTTTTTCTTTCGTCGTATAATTGATGAGGCACTAGATTCTCTAAGTTCAGGTGTCTGAGTGGTAACGCACTGTGCTGTCAGCGTGCAGGTTCTCGGTTCAAGCCCCCCTGCTGTAATTATTTTTTTCATTCTTTATCTCCTTTTCACTTGTTGCAAAATACATTTCATATAAGTAAATTTATATATGTTTCGTGGTCAATTGGAACAGTGGAAAATAATCATAAAATTAATGTTTTGGCTGAAATGAGAAAGTGTCAACGCATCATGCGTGAGTAGGAACTGAAAGCCAGTTTTCCGATAAATTTAATTTAACCATTACGATTTGTGCCACTCAACATTACCAATTTTTTTCTAGTGCTGATGGCAAAGACAGAAGATTGATGATTGGGGTAATGATGGCTGTTTAAAAATAAACAGGAACCTAAATAAAACTAATGTGCGGTTTTTGCAGCTAATGTTGCTGTTGGAAACAGTGGTATTAGCAAGCAAATGAGAACTGAAAATGTGAGTAGTTATTCTTACAAAAACAAAAAATCATCATTGACGAATAACATGCTAATAGGAGATTCCGTATTTAATATAATGCTGCTCCTACTAGTGATCAGTAATGATATAATTGATGTATATCCTCAATATAATGACATGATAACCTTATTTCCGAAATGTGAAATTGCAAGAAAGAAACAGGAAATTTGAGGAAGGAGGAAAGATAATGCCATGTTGTTTATAGGTTGTTGTTACCTTAGCTTCTGTATCTGTTAATCCAGAGAGGATGGTACTTTAAGTAGCTCAGATTCGCGGATGCCATGCTGATTCCGCAAGCTAGTGCGTTATCTCGCGGTTCCACGGTTCGAGTCAGCCCGCGGGCAAAAGTGGTTTTATGAGCGTTTTTCTTGTGTTGCCTGTACACTGGGACAGTGAAAACATACTATACACTTAATGAGAAGTAAAAGCTACACATGTCTATTCGTTTGCAGAATAGTAACGCAATCAAGATTTAATTTAGAACTACTGGTATCTGTATGTATTGGCATATTAACCTGTTGTATACTAAAGTGATGCTAAAGTCAAACACAATCCGTTTCAGAATACTGAAATGAGTAACAATCCAGTCTTACAGTACAAATCAGGATACTTGATACAAATTCATTTCGCCAAAGTTCAAGCAAGTAGTTTGTTTCCTCATAGGTGTAGAAGAACTATAGTCAGGATATGGACGTCGTAACATCCACGAGGAAGAGGACTGGTTTTATAAATATCCTACGTTTCATTTATTCTATGCTAAAAGCTATCAGTTTCTAAATTTCTGGAAGATTTTGTCCCAAGATAAAAATCATAAAATAGCAGACAGAAATAGTGACACTTATTTTGCTTAACGTTTTGGTAACAGATAAACTATTATGTTGTTTAGAAAAAATTACGTGTCAGCTCATAGATGAAGTTAGCACAATCTAGAGCCACACTGTTATTAATTATAAGGATTTATACTTTATCTCTGTTACACTCTGCAAGTGATGTGTAGTAGGATAATCATGACGAAGTCGGGCTGTTTACACACAGAGTTAATCGCGCAACATTCCCTTGACCGGATTGTACGGAATATCCATTCGCAAGATACTCCGACTGCTTTAAGATCTCATAATGATTAAACTTCTATCAATACTCGTACGTTTTGGTATTATATTACTGTTGACAGTAACATCAAAATTACAACACCCAGAGCTCGAATAAAATCCGCAGTAGCTTACTTCGGAGAAGTGAAAACTTAAGTAACGGAAAAGAAGCGATTGCTTTAGTCATTAAAGCGTCAGAATAAATATATCAAGAAACTAAGTCAGTATGCTGTTATAATCTTTTACAGACGTATATATGTGTATTTGTATTTGTTAAATAGTCTAATTTTTTTTATTGTATTTCGCTAAAGTATGGGCGTAAAGTGATGTTGCACCATACACTTGGACATCAATTGCTTTTCTGAAACACCTCAGCACTTCAGAAGACTCGTTATTGGGTAGATCCTCCGATTTGTTTGAAATTCATTGGCTGGAGATCGCGGCCCACCCATATCACTATAAACTAATAATTACAGGGATCTTTAACACTTCGAATAATTAATTTCTGACGGTTCGGCTTAACTGCTATAGCTTTTATCAGTCCATCGTTCGCTCGGATTCAAAGCAGAATTGACGTTTGTGTCTAGATTAAAAGAAATTTGGGTAAATTTTTATTTTCTCAAACACAATGAATGTTCATATAGCATGATTGGAGGAATTTTATAAATAATCTAGACGACAGTCTTAAAAAAATCTACGAGTGAGAGCATTACAGCACTTGTTTCTCATTTAAGAATATAGTAGAATATTGGAGTGAAATAATCTCTTAATGCTTGATAACAGAGTATCAGGAAAGTGAAACACAGGTTATTTATAGAAGAAGGACGTTCATAATTTCCTGTTTCCGCATAAGTAGGCGGAAAGTTTGGTAAGCACTGGCGTTGATTTCGATCTTTCCTTCCAGTTTACTAAATGAATGGACTCTTGGTCATTATTGTATGTGCATTCTTTTGTATATCGCCATCAGTGTCGGTTTCAGTACTACCTTCTAGAAGTGTGTCTTCTTTATTTATCAAATGTAATGAGATATACTAATTCCTTTGTTCTAACAGTTATGGGCAGCAGTCTGGGTGCTTAATGGTTAAGGCAGATGGAAAGAAATGGCAGTATCATGGGTTCAAATCACTTGGTCTAAATGAATTTTTACTGAATTTACTTTGTTCATGTCAGTAGTCAAGGACGATCAGTTATTCGGATCCCATGGTATAGCCACGACTCAAGCCTAATACACAGCAAAGAGACTGTCACAGGGTTGCCGAAGAAATTTATAATTCAGATTTCATTTTACCTGACTGTATTATTATAGCATCGTGGTATGTGGAATGAAGAAACATTAAAACCAAAATGAAAAGCAGAACTGAAGAATCTCGTAATTACATAATGCGAACTGACTTGTCGCAGAAATCAATAGTTATGTACTTGGATATTAATGAAAATAAGGACTCTTAAAACTGTAATCCTGTATATCCAGTCTATTTCTGTGAATATATCTTCCTACAAATTCTTTCTTAGGCCACGATTTCCAAAACAAGTGTTTGTTTTATACTTCATCTGCCAGCATAAATGTGAATTTCTTCTACAACGCCACATTTGAAAAGTTTTGACTGTTTTTATTTGAAGGTCCATTACTGTGAAGCCCTGGGCTCTATCGATGCAGTGTTAGAACCATGTTGTGGATGATAATTTTTTTGCTATCTGATAGGTTTTTCTTAGATTTGATCGTTTAAATAAATCTCCAGCAAAAGGAGTATATAACTTTCTTGCCGACGTACAACCTTCGTTACGTTTCTATCATACAGTTTCATTATTATTTCTTTCTTTCATCTGCGTCTATTCAATTGAGTCTTAGCAGTATCTTTCATGTTAATGTAGTCGGTTTTGCATTTCTCTAAAATAGTGTATAATCGCTGATGAGACACTATCAGTCTAAGCCGACAAAGCTGAGAAACGAAAGTAACATAGAAATGCAAAACATAGAAATTCAGCAAACGAATAGGAAATTAATCAAATAATATTTTGGATGTATGATGGATTAGAAACTGTATTGTTTCATTGATGGAATTATACGGATGTTTGACAGATCTATTAATATCAAAAAATTTTGAGCCTCACTTTTAAAAATGTTTGTCAGTAGTGTTTAGATGCAATTACAAATCATATATTTACAGTATTTCATTGCCAAACGCATTGGATGAATGGTAAAGTTCATCAGTGACATTAGACATTACTAAATTCATATTATTCACGATCCAGCCATGAAAATGTCGGTTTAAATAATAATAAAAAAAATCAGAAATTGCGCAAAGAAATGTGGAATTGGCCCTTCTCAAGGACCGTGGCCATTTTTTTTTTACGTTGCTTAAAAACGAATATTTTCCGAGCCATTGCAATAATAATGACTTTACTAAAGAATAACAACAAAAATGAATTTGGATTGCTTAATAGATACATGCAGACATGTGTAGCTTTTACTTCTCATTAAGTGTATAGTATGTTTTCACTGTCCCAGTGTACAGGCAACACAAGAAAAACGCTCATAAAACCACTTTTGCCCGCGGCCTGACTCGAACCGTAGAACCGCGAGACAACGCACTAGCTTGCGGAATCAGCATGGCATCCGCGAATCTGAGCCACTTACAGTACCACCCTCTCTGGATTACCAGAGACAGAAGCTAAGGTAACAACAACTTATAACCAACCTGGCATTATCTTTCCTCCTTCCTCAAATTTCCTGTTTCTTTCTTGCAATTTCACATTTCGGAAATAAGGTTATCATGTCATTATATTGAGGATATACATCAATTATATCATTACTGATCACTAGTAGGAGCAGCATTATATTAAATACGGAATCTCCTATTAGCATGTTATTCGTCAATGATGATTTTTTGTTTTTGTAAGAATAACTACTCACATTTTCAATTCTCATTTGCTTGCTAATACCGCTGTGTCCAACAGCAACATTAGCTGCAAAAACCGCACATTAGTTTTATTTAGGTCCTTGTTTATTTTTAAACAGCCATCATTACCCCAATCATCAATCTTCTGTCTTTGCCATCAGCACTAGAAAAAAATTGGTAATGTTGAGTGGCACAAATCGTAATGGTTAAATTAAATTTATCGGAAAACTGGCTTTCAGTTCCTACTCACGCATGATGCGTTGACACTTTCTCATTTCAGCCAAAACATTAATTTTATGATTATTTTCCACTGTTCCAATTGACCACGAAACATATATAAATTTACTTATATGAAATGTATTTTGCAACAAGTGAAAAGGAGATAAAGAATGAAAAAAATAATTACAGCAGGGGGGCTTGAACCGAGAACCTGCACGCTGACAGCACAGTGCGTTACCACTCAGACACCTGAACTTAGAGAATCTAGTGCCTCATCAATTATACGACGAAAGAAAAAATATACATATAGCTACAACATTCCGTGATTGAATAGTAATCTGTATAAAGAATCGAACTGTTATAAGAGAAGTAATCAGTTAAATGAAAATATTCTAGATGAGACTAGAACATAAATAATTTTTCATTTCGCCAATGTGTGTGTCCAGCTATGAGACACTATTTCTTGTATAGGGAAATTGCTACAGCGCTACTACTAGGCAGAACATCGTGGCACTATCGCAGAAAGTAAATATGGCAACGCTTACCAGGAAATAGTCTTAACTTTCCTAATTCCTTCGGCAAGGAAGAATACCTTTTTAACGCGTGAATAATACTCGTAATAATTTAACACGAGCAGCACATTTGGCAAAAGTTTTTGTTGGTTTCACAATTATCCAACTTATAGCTAGTATTTGTAAATACGGTGGGAATCCATGTTAATTGCATGAGGGAAATACAAATAGTAACGTCTCCCAAGCATTCATAGATAAAGAATCAAATTATTTTATTTAATTCATTTACCGTTTTAGAGGTTGAACAAAAATCTATTATTCTACATCATTACCATTTTGGAACACGCGTTTGTCGGTGCTGTGAATGACTATGCGTCGTCTGAAAATCGTTTACGTTCTCGTCTCTTATTCGGGAGGACATAGGTTCGAATCCATGTTCGGCCATGCAGATTTGTGGTTTCCAAGGTTTCCCCAAATCACTCCATATGAATACCAGAATGGGTTCTTTACAAGGGGATGGCCAAAATCCTTGCCACAACTCCTATCCAGCCAATAATCACCTCTATATCGACGAGGCGTAAAATCATATAAAAAAGAGCTGGGTAAATTTATTAAGGAGGTAGCAGCTGGCTTGAAATCGATAAACAATACCTCTTCCCTATCCCTATTTTTTTTGTTTAATGCTTTTCGTTTCGTCGATGTTGAAGTTTTAAAAGAAGGGAACGTCCATGGCATTCTATAAGAATCATCCCAGCATTTGCCTGGAGCCAGAGCGTTACCGCTCACACGCCACGGTCGGTCTTCCGGTCTTTAGACGTTATCAACCTTACTTTACCGGTAGACTGTGTTTGTTTGAATCCTTGAGACCTTGGCGATTATGGAGTCGACTATGACCGGTGACAAAACTTGAGCTTTCCACTTTATACCGGAGACTATAAAGAACAATCACGCGAAGGGCGACATCCTCATTCGCCAAATGCTTGTAGTTATTTATGTTATTCCAAACAGAGAATAACGCAGGTAATTTCACGCCATGTTAAGTAATGAGCATTTAGCCCCAGTATTTAATAAATCCCAATGCTGTAAAGATCTTGAAGTAATAGTGTCAGAAGCTACTAACAGCATTGTTGAAAACGGGAAAAAACGGTAATTTAAGAACTCCCCACCTTTAAGCCCGATTCTCAATTAACTTTAATTACTTATACCAGTTATAAAAGAATTTATTTTTGTCCCACGATAATAATCTGGTTTGTAAATATTTTTGTGACAATGGTCGTTTGATTTGTTGCGGTGCTAATGTTTAGTTTACGTGATTAACTCTCATTTATTTATATAGAGCAGAATCATTATCGTCCACCTACAAAGAGAGCAATAATTCCTCGTGTAAATTATTTCTTTCTGAAACGCGATGATCGTTCTACTGTGAAATAATTATTTTGGAAACATGTGTGTCGTTTGAAAAGGGACAGATGATATGATTTCGGCGCGGCTTGAAACCTGTGTAGATTTCCGTCAGTTCTGCAGCCGCAAATCTTTCATGCTTACGTCGGCTATTAGTTACGAAACATTGGGTACTTTCACAGATGTTTATCTTATTTCCTGACGCAGTTAGGAAAGAATCATGGATACCTTATACTCATAAGCAATGTGCAGTTTCGGTACGCTTAAAAAGATAAAATTCTAAATTAAAATAATTGTTTAAAAAACATGAAAACCGCCTTCAAAAAAAGACACTAAAAATTTTAAAATAACTTTAAACCTTGTTTAGAAGAAAGTAAATCTAAATGGACAATATTTTACATTACTGTTATTAAAATTTTTACATTAATTAGTCATTTTTGGTGTCGGTGCCAGCTGTCAGATCGCACAGATTGAATTACTGAACTTTATTTGGTGTTCGGGGTGAACCGAGAGTACGAAAAAAAATTACAAATATTTTTCGGCATAACGTGAGGAAGATAGTTTTATTGCGAGAGACAGCTTAGGGAAACAAATTAACGGTATGTTATCTGTTGCTCGGCCTCGTTGGTTATCAGGGCATATCTCTGGCGTTATAGTGTCAGTTGGTAGGCTGCATCATGCAGTAAACACTTTATAGTAATTATAGTATCGGTGTATCATCTATATGTTTCAGTTTTGTTGATAAATGTTTGTAGAATTAATTGTAGGTTAGTAGTAACATGATTTTTATGTATTATTATTATTTATTATTTCTTTAATCTTTTTGTTTTTCTTGTTTTTGCTGGCACCAAAAATAACTATTTAATATAAAATTTTTAATAACTGTAATGTAAAATATTGTCCTTTTAGATTTATTTTTTCTAAACAATGTATAAAGTTATTTTAAAATTTATAGTGTCCTTTTTTGAAGGCGGTTTTTCATGTTTTTTAAACAATTATTTTATTTTTAAAATTTTAATGGTATTATAGTTAATTTGTATTAAAGTATGCTACAGCAGTTCTCATTTTCCAAACTTTCCGGTAGCTCAGTGGTTCAAGCGAATGCTTTAAAAAAAAAAAATCTGTCTTTTCAACAACTTTCATAATGGGGTGTGTTGGATGCTGTGTTAAGTAATGGCAGTTTACATTTTGGTCCAGGCTGTGTTTCGATCTAATCATAACATTTGTTAAAGCTGCTGCTCGATAATCGAAACATGTACCATCTGGACATTAATACATACCACATACACAAATCTGTCTCTGGAATATATCTGTTCGTTCCGGCTACACACAGAAAATTTAAATATTCAATTGGTTTTCACAACGTAAAAGCTCGAGGTCCAACTAGAAATCTGATGTACATGGTGAGACATTAGGACACATTTATTTTATAGATATTCTGCAATGACTTAAAAATAGCTTAATTGATTTTGACGGTACCTAAAACTGTGGATTTTGTAAAGAACATTTGAAATTATAAACGATGGGGAAAAAGGAGAAGAGTGATTGGGTTTTTGTATACCAAATGAAGACTGTCTTTTCTGATTGGTTTAAATTATATGTATTTAAATTTCTATTGATATCATATAAAATTTTAGGTGAGTATAAAAAAATAATTAAGGGGTGTGGAGGTGTAGAGTAGTTTGGTTTTTGTTAAGGTAGCGTGTACAGCATTTTTCTCTTTGTTTTAAAGTATACATGTGCAAAGCTCCATCAAAACTAGATGAAAACTGTAGCTTTGTGTAAAGGACATTTACAAAAATTAAATGGGGTAAGGGAGTGAGCGATTGGGTATTGTAAACAGAATGTTTCTCTTTGTTCTTAAGTATACATTTGCAGTGTTCCATCGAAATCTGATAAAAACGGTAGGTATCTATAAAGAACGTTGGAAATTAGGTGGGGTGGGGGTAGAAAGGAAGAGGGGTTTGGATTCTGTAACCTAATTTAAACACAATTGTTATGTATTTTGTTTTAAATATAGGAGTGCAAATTTTCATCAGAATCAGATAGGAACTGCGCTTTGTGTAGATTAAAGGGATGGAAAGGGGAAGAGAGGTTTGGCTTCTCTAAACGAAATGCAGACAGTATATTTCTGTTTGTTTTGAAGTATACATGTGCATACATCCTTCAAAATCAGATAGAAACGGGAGCTTTATATAATGAATATTGACAGTAATTAAAGGGGAATAGGGTTTGTGTTTTAGTCAAACTAATATGAGTAGTATGTTTCTTTTTCTTTTTGCTTTAAAGTATACACATTCGAAGTTCCACCGAAAGCGGATTAAAATGTGGGTTTGTACAAACATTAGGGATGTAAAAGGGGAACTAGGGTAGTTTTTTTATTTTTTGTTCAGAAATCTTCTCCATAAAAAGATACATATATGTACCAACTTTCATAAAGATCGGACAAATGGTGTCAACTATAGCTTTTCAAAAAGAAAATTGACAAAAGTCAAGTGGCGGAAATGGGGAAAGGGGTTCAGTTTTTGCAAACCAAAAGCTGACATTATTTTTCTCTTTGTTTTACAGTAAAGTTTTGCTAAGTTGTATCTAAACTGGATAAAAATTGTGGGTTTGTATAAAAATTAAACGGTTTAATGGGTAGTGTGGGTGGTTTTTTTATTTTTTGGTCGGAAATCTTCCTCGTGAAAATATTCATATAAGTGCCAACTTTCATGGTAATAGGTCAAATGGTGGCGACTATAGCGTTTTATATAAAAAAAAATTGACAAAAATTAAGGGGTTGGTCGGAGGGAGAGGAGTTGAGCTTTGGCAGACCAAATGTTGACAAGATTTTTCTGTTTGTTTAAAAGTATACATTGGCAAAGTTCAATCAAAATCAGATATGAAATATAGGTTTCTATAAAATTAAGTGGTGTAAAGGGGGAGATGGGGTGGCTTTTTTAATTTTTTGGTCAGATACCTTCCCCATGAAATATTACATGTATATGACAACTTTAATGGAGATCAGTTAAATGATGTCGACTATAGTTTTGTATAAAGAACATTGGCAAAAATTAAGGGGTGGATAGGGGCAGAGGGGTTCAGTTTTTTCAAACCAAATGTTGACAGCATTTTTCTCTTTATTTTTGACTATACATGTCCAAAGTTCCGTTGAAATCGGATAAGAAAATGTGGGTTTGTATAATAATTAAGGGGTGTGAAGGGATAGAGGGGTGTTTTTTTTATTTTTTGGGGTCAGAAACCTTTTCCATGAAAAATTACATGTATTTGCCAACTTTAATGGAGAACAGTTAAATGGTGTCGACTTAAGCTTTGTATAAAGAACATTGGCAAAAATTAAGGGGTGGATAGGGGGAGAGGGGTTCGGTTTCTTCAAACCAAAAGTTGACAGTATTTTTCTGTTTATTTTTTACTATATATTTCCAAAGTTCCATCAAAATCGGATAAAAAGTGTGGGTTTGTATAAAAGTTAAGGTGTGTAAAGGGGTAGAAGGGGTGGTTTCTCAATGAAATTAGTATGGGACCACATTGGAGGTATACTCTATCCACTATAAAAAATCATTTAAATCGTTTCAAAATTGGCGAAGATATCGCTGAACATACATAAAAAAAAATTCAGACGATTTGAGAACCTCCTCCTCTTTTGAAGTCGGTTAAAAAAATATATAAGAACTACTTGGATTTGAACTCGGAACCGCTCGCTCAGCAAGCCAGAACGCTAACCATAGGACGACTACACGCTCAGTGCTAATTTCCTCGTGTAGGTGTAGACAACGCAACGAAGGAGGATTGTTTATTTCAATCCATCTTGGAGAGACACACTTCTGAATCAATTTCTTGTTTCTGTTTTTCGGAGTACTAAAAATTCTACCTCATGGAACATGATTATCCCTTGGTTTGTGGACTGACCAGATATATGAGTGAAATATTATCGGAAGGAATTATCAAAATGAGTATAACAATCTTATCGTTATAGTTTTATGCTAATCGACTGTAGTATTACATAACATTGAGCCAATAAGAATCGTGAGTGGGAGGAGCTTAATTCCTACCTGTTAGCCAATTGTTTCCTGCATTGACTTAAGGTAGTGAAAAATCTGTAGTATAGAAGGCTCTGAATAAAATATCCACCAATGAGATTTCGAGGAGGCGGAGCCAGTATTTCGATACTGTTTCCTGGGATAACATTGATGCCAGATTGTGCAAAATAAGTGTGATAGAATTTTTCAGTGGCAGCCAAATTTACTGTCAAAAACTGTACACTCTTCCTCACTCTCTGACCCATTTCTTTTTGCTTCTTTTCATTGATAGTTACCTTGCTTTCCAAATGCTCTAACTATTCTACCCATTTAAATTTCTTGCCATCGAGCAACACGTCCTTCAAAGGGCCAATGTTTCTTGTTACCTGCATTTTTTGGACTTTTCCAAATTAAGGGGCCGTCCATTATTTACGTGAAGTGTTTTTCCGGAATTCTGGAACTCCCCCCCTCTGGTGAGACTTCGTGAGATCTTGTCGGACCCACCCTTCATCCAAATGACGTGAGAGTTTGACGGAGCCCCCCCCCCCCCCGTACTGATCGACCTCGTAACTTTTTGAGAATTTTTTTTAAGCCGACCATCCTACAAGAATTTCAAAACCTCACGTGAGATTTCATTTGATCCCCCCCCCCCCATTTCATCTCACGTCAATAATGGATGCCCCCTAACCTCGCGGCCATGTTTAACCATTGCAGTCCACCTTTTCCGTCCATAATTCTCTTTCCATATCCTGCCCTATCTCCGTCCATAATACCCCAGGAACCCTGAAAAAAGGCTCTGGTGAAGCTACGACAGGCCCAGCAAGCCGGTAGTGGATGAAGCACGCTTTCAAAACTAAGCACAGCCTCTTAACCAATATCGCCGCTGGAAAATCAAAGCTTCAATCACACGCAATGAATACATTCCCTGTAAAGCATGTCAATGTCATCATGCATTGCGATACAAATTTGATCAAAAATCTTCATTGTATCTTCCATCTTATTCATTGTCTACGATGAAGATCGAGGTATTAACGCCTGACACAAGATTATATTCGGCTGAACTAATGACTGCAGTGAACGAAGGATGCTAAAAATAAAGCTTAAGAACTAACGTTATGCCAAGCAATATTAGTTTTATTTGTGGTTTAGGCCGAATAGATCGCGATCAATTTGGAACTTCTTTCATTCAAACCAAGTAATGATTTCAGTAAAGAAAGCAACTGATGATTAATATACCGTTCTAGCGTTATATTACTTAGCAATTACTTAAATAAATAGAATTGTTATAAAATAAAGCTCAATGCAATTCCTTTACCCTGTAACAAAAGGTTTTCGATGCTATCCTGGTTTAGGTTGCACTTAAACCTAACCACGTTCTAAACTTACCACCAGAGAAACAATACTTCAATCACACGCATATTACTGCATGTACTATGTCGCATTTTAGTGGTAATAAGGCATCGCGATATAAACTAAATCAAAAATCATTACGGGTTCTTCCTTTTTTATATTCGTGGCTCACGAGGTATAGATGACCAACAGTTGCTTATTATAATGTTAGATGATCCAGATCCGCGGGCCGCATGTTGACCTACAGCGGGCCGCAAGCGGCGGGTGGGCCACCCCAGGTGTAGGCAATAATAGTCACAATGGATTTACTCACTGGAGAAAACTTTTTATTCCTGTCAGCAGAAGCTCTCCGAGACAGGTCTCGAGCATTCCGATGATGGCACTTCCTGAAACAACATTTTTATTAAGTATTACTTTCTGGAAAAGTTTAAGTGATGTTTAAACCACTTAGTATTGGTGCAAACGAAGATTATAAAAAATATTAGATACGCAAAGGAAAGCAGTTGCTGTTCGTTTAATCATGAAATAATGTGAAACTTGATATTAAAGTGGCTCTTGGAAACGTAAAAACTCATTTGTTAATCACACATTTATTTGAAATTTACATGAACAAACTTAAAATGTTTGGGGCACGTTTATAAGAAAACTGTATACACTAGTCTGAAACAGGAGTTTCCAAGAAACTTAAGGTTGACCCAAGGAGCAAGCTAAACCAGTTGTGCTTCAGCGCGATTTGGAAGATACCTGGCCGCGCTGCCGACTGGAAAAGATATAAAACCAATTATCATGCATTAATGTCTTAGTCCGGCATACAAGCCTGCGATGGGAGCATGTGCTTTTCAGAGTTCCACTGGAAAACAGCACGACATGAATCGCGTATGCATAAACTAAAGACCTTTGTTTGGTCATAGAAGTGTGACGCCGGACTCTTTTGCACCCATTCAGAGCATAACCGAATTTTGCTCTAGGGGAAAATCAGTTCTGGTCTCCACTCTTTCGCGGTAGCTCCAAGTGGAGCTATTCTTGTGGGGCCAAAGGTCAATATTAATTCCTGTTTTCTTTGATTTCAATTACGACACTTGTTGCATTATATACGACACGAATCTATAGTCGACCGGATGATGAGAGGCTTGCTCATGGAATCTGCCTATTCTATCTGCTGGCTTCCTAGTCCGTTGTAAATGGATTACGTTGAAGTGGTATTGCCATGCCAATATAGTAGATGGAATTTGTCTTAGCTGGGAAAAGAAGCTCTTTGGACAACCGTAAAGAGACTCCACTCGTCCGCGTGACGTCACAGTTGCATGGCGGGAAATTCTAATGGACCAATGGCGGCCAAGGTTGTATGACGTCTCAAGATGGCGGACCGTTAGTTCCTTGACCGGTCGCCCAGATGGCCGCATCTCCCAAGGGCTTAATTTCTTTGGGCGCAGACATTCCACACCCTTACGAGGGAAATCTAGCAGGGGAATTCCACTGCCTGGGGCGTGTTTACACAGGTGCGCTATCGTTGCGACAGGTTTCAACTTGCTCAGCAAGGCATCGGGTGTTTTGGCCTTGCATAACCTACCGGGGCATAGTATCCCGGTTTCCGATAGATGGCGGGGCATGGCTCGATACGCGGTTGTGGAAATATTTCCAGGCATAGGTGCATAGTATTCAGTTTCCCGATAGATGGCGCGGCATGCTTCACCTAGAGAGTATGGCGCCAGCATGACTTGTTATAATTGAATAAAAAATAAGTTGAAAAGTATAAATTTTTCTTTTAAAATACGTTATCGTTCGATATGGAAAGACCGTCATATACTCAGCAAAGTGGAAAGATATAAAACCGAGGAAGAATTCTATGTGTACCTGTCTTCATGAAATTATTTAGCGTTCTGGCGTTGCATTTGGGAGGACGGCGGTTCGAATCCCCTGTCCGAGCATCCAGATTTGGGTTTTCCATGGTTTCCCCCAGGTGAATGCCGGGGATGCTACCTTCAAAAGGCCATTCCTTGCCACCTATCCTTTCCCGTCTCTAAAGACCACGTTGATAGAGAGACGTTAAAAAAAAATCGACTGCCGAGGTGCAAAGTATCCCGGTTTCCGATAGATGGCGCGGCATGCAGGGCGACTGCCGCGTTCTTGCCTCGCATTCGGGAGGACGGAGGTTCGAATCCCCATCCAGGCATCCATGGTTTCCCCAAATCACTCCAAGTGAATGCCGGAGATGCTACCTTCAATAGGTCATGACCGAATTCATTCCCATTCCTTTCCCGTCTCTAAAGACCACGTTGTTAGAGAGACGTTAAAAAAAATCCACTGCCGAGGTGCAAAGTATCCCGGTTTCCTATAGATGGTGCGGCATGCATCATTTCTCAACGCGATAGGTATTTACCAAGCTTTTAAGAGAAATATTTCAGGTATTCCTACCTGCTGGCTGTCTGCTATTATCGGTATATCAATGTGACAAGTATTTCGAAACCATTCTCGGCGTGCAGTAACATTATTTCCGTTTGCCCAGCGACAAGCAGAGTCCATTATCTCTTGCGAAAGCTCTGTACACACACTGTCGACAGCAAGGTGCAAATATTTCAGCACAGTAAAATATTTTCTTCGGTTCTGTGTCGTGAAATATACTTGCATTTGATTAAGCGTGAACCATTGTTATTTTTTACTAAAAAACAATAGAAGTCCACATTAGCGGATATTACCTACAGAACATTTCTGTTCCCATGTCACCTTGTTATTACAGAGCAAAGCACATACTATTAATCAGTCACATGACTATACTGTACAGCAATATTTCATATACTTTATTTCCCTCAAACTTAGTGGCCAAGAACTATAGAATACTAGCATTTGCCCGCTGCTTCACGCGCGCGTGCCTTGGCAGGCGTAGAAATTATTTACCGATTTTATTCTCTTATCAGACATTAACGTGGAAAGGCATGAACTGTTAATGTATTCTGAATAGTTTCGTTTGTTTCGGTTAGTACGTTAGGTTCGGTTTTCATACTGATGTCAGAGAGTTGTTTTATTCATATTTTAACGTGATGCAATTGATTCAATAGTAGAAAAGGTTCCTGAAAAATTAACAGTAGTAATTCGTGGTTGTAATTATTGTGCGAAGTATAAACATTTATTGTTTAGAAAGGATTTCACGGTTCAAACGACATTCTTTCTTCTGTGCGCTTTCAGAAGCTATGGATTTAGCATATAGAACCCGGTTATAGATCAATCGCTTTTCTCGGTGCAGGTTACTTTCATTTGCTCTAGTTATTTCATCTCGTTCTCTTTGACGTTGCAGACGATGTTGTCGGTCTATTTCAGTCTCATTTAGCCGATTTCGGCGACATCTTTTAGCTGCAGAAGTTGACTCCGACAGATTAGATCTCTTTCACAAGGGCATATCATAAACTTTTATACTTACCCAACTCACAGCACTAACAATTAAAACGTTTTCACAGCTGCAATTATCACTATGCGTGAACTTTGGCTGCGAGTATATAGATGATCATAATACTTGGTTACAATATAGAATATCTGTGGTAGTAATAAATAATATTATTTCTGAAAGCAATATTTAACTCAGCTAAAACATTATATTTTTAAATGCTGATATGGAGGATTCCACGTTAACCGTTGTACCGAAAATTTAAATGGATATATAACAGTTGTAACGTTAAGAAAGCTGATATTATATTCATTATGTGTAATTTTTGTTGGCGATTTTATGTGTAAACTTTGCCTGGGATTATATAGCTAGGTATCAGCTTTGTTAAGGATGTATCTGTGGATATAATGAAAAATATTGTTTCCATGATACTTAACTAAAAAAAGTTTATTTTTAAATGTGGATACCGAGGATTGCAGCATAACCGCGGTGCCATAAAATTATGTAAATATAGCAGTAATCTACGACTTAGTCCTCTTGGAAGTGTGCTGAAATATAAAAATTCGTTACGAATAATCACAGCATCTAAATTTTTCTGATTTATTTATTTTTTGTTATTTTTTATTTTTTGTTGTTTGGATATTGGTTTTATTTTATGTTGATACACCGTCAATTATTCCTGCTTTAAAATATAAATTTACGTGAATTGGAGCTACTCTTGATTTCAAATCGTCGTATCATTACTGTCATTATTTCAGTCAGATATAATTAATCCAAAAATGTGGAAATGTGATCATGGTACAGTTTATGTAGTACCGTGCATGTAACTGAAACAATTATTTCTGAGTGGCAACATTATCGCAAGTTGTGAATCGCTTGAAATGCAACCTGACAGCTGATATGATGCTTTGTTATAGGCCTAAGAGACGATGCCTGCAGCTTTATAATCTACGCGGTGTAGCATTAGGATATGAAACATTTTTAATTTAAGTTTCTTTCAATATAGCCGTATTTTCTATGTAATTATTTCAGTCGCATGTAAGTACCTGGCGAAACAACAGCCTGGACCAGATGACAATTGACTCGTTTTGTTTAGCATCAGGCATAACGGGTTTAGTTTTAAAATTTACGCGGTGTAAAATAGAATTTTAGGATGCCTAGTTATATTTGAAATAAAAATTCGTTACCAATAATCACAGCATCTCAATTTTTTCTGATTTATTTATTTTTTGCTGTTTGGATATTGGTTTTTATTTTATGTTGATACACCATCAATTATTCCTGCTTTAAAATAGAAATTTACGTGAATTGGAGTTAATCTTGGTTTCAAATCGTCGTATCATTATTGTCATTATTTCAGTCAGATATAATTAATTCAAAAATGTCAAAATGGATCACGGTACAGTATATGTACTAATGTGCATGTAACTTAAGCAATTATTTCTGAGTGGCAAAATTATCGCAAGTTGTAAATCGATTGAAATGCAACCTGGACAGTGATGACAGCTGATATGCTTTGTTATATGCCAAAGGGACGATGCTTTTAGCTTTATAATTTACGCGGTGTAGCATTAGGATATGAAATTTTTTTATTTGAGTTTCTTTCAATATATCCGTATTTTCTATGTAATTATTTGAGTCGCATGTACCTGAATTTTCGGATGCCTAGTTATATTTGCACGTTATAGCCACTAGACATATTAATCGAATAAAGTACTTCCAAATATGTGCAATTCCGCACAAGTCATTATGAAAGAAGTATGTTTTATTACTTGCTGATATTTATAATAGCTGTTTTTCTGACATCGCTCTTCGAGAAAAAACTGAATTTCGTATTAATTATTGGCTTCTTGTGGCTGTATTGTACAGCGTTCACGTAGCAATTTTGTTCCAGAGTCAAACTGTATAACAGTCTACCAGAGACAATACATGTCTTCAATATTAGTAATAGGGCGCTAATGACCCCGTCGTCGACGCGCCCTAAAACCCGAATAAAAAAAATAAAATATTAGTAATGTAACTTTTTCGTAATTCAACAGACCTGTTACGATTCAAGTAAATGCTGATTATACTTTATTTTGAAGTACTGCGGTCCAGAAAAATGAATCGCAGAAGTGAAGAAAAAAAAAAAGGGAAATCCTAAATTTTGTCAGGTCTCTTTATGAAAGGAGTGACCGTCTGAATGTGTATAATTATCTGTGGTCTACAGTTTCACATTTCTGAAGTTTTTTACTGACTTGCTTCTTCCCTGGTACATATTGTTCGTTAGCTACTTCTGCAGATGTTGATCAGCAACATTAGCTTTAAAAATTTGGAAACACCATGCAAATTGATGCGGTAATGTTTGCGTTATTAGAGATCAAGCCTCACTACAAACGCAGCTTGCTTACAGATTTATAATAGTATATAGATTTCACACATCTCCAATTACACTTGAAATAATTTTTTTTTTTTTTTTTTTTTTTTTTTTTTTTTTTTTTACATGTGAAGTTACAGTGAGTTTATTCCTTGACAGCTTTTTCAGTCCCTGGCTTTACCCTCTAATGCCTGATCATAGTCCTCTATCTATGAAATTCATTCATATACCGAAAACATACTCACTTTTGCACATCATATCGGATTCGTTATGAACCAATATAATAGCTCACGAATTTTGGCTAGATTTCCACATTTTAAGGGATGTATTAAATTAGGTGCAATGAAACAGAGCGCTTTTTTTCAACTGGTTAGGCAAGTTTAGTATACTGGGTATCAGAAAATGTTTTTACTTTTTATATATTAAGTATGAGTGATGCCAGATCTACTAAAGCTTTACTGGTTGTAATTATTCAAGATAATTTTTTAAGTCGCGTTGCCATGAAATATTGAGGAAAATTTTAAGATACCATTAAATCAGAACACCCACGCCCCTTTAATTAAATACTTAGGTCCCATCAGAGTAAATTTAAGGTTGAAAGAAAGACATAGATAAATATCCTAATTTCAGAGAATCATTATAAATAAATCAATACTTGTAGCTTTTTGCAGGGAGTTGAATTTGAAAATTTTATGTACAACTAAAACTACAGAGTTCTAACAAACTAAATATCCTAATTTCAGAGAATAGCACACATCCTTCTTGATTGATAACATAAAAAAGCAATAGAATAATATGGGTCCTTATGAAAACTGGACGATGAATTCTACTATAGTAAAACAAAAAACCTATAAATTATTATATTTTTTATTTAAAAAAAATCTATTCATCAATAATTATTTCTTCATCATTATTTATCAGATAAGTACTTCCTTCTATGCTATCTAATCTTGTTAGAAGGGTTTCTATATCATCATCATCATCATTTTCTGACTCAATCCATTTAATGAACGTGTCTGAAAAAAAAAAAAAGATACACCAACTATTCCTATGCTCAAACATGCTCGGGGAAAAAAAAAACATGTTTACACAGGGTGGGTAACAAAAAGAAATTTTGCATTGTCTGTATCACACGATTGAGATAAATTTATGAAACGTCACGAGAAATTTCAATCACATTGGTATTGGGTAAAGAAGAATGCAAAAGTTTAAACCATTAGCTTACCACTGCAGTCAGCTATCATTTGTATCATCGTTTTCTGACACAATCCATTTATTGACCGTGTCTGAAAAAAAAAGATACACCAATTATTCCTACGCTCAACCAAGCTCGAAAATAAAAACCTGTTTACACAGGGTGAGTAAAAAAAAGAAATTTAGCATTGGCTGTATCACACGATTGAGATAAATGTATGAAACTACACGAGAAATTTCAATCACATTGGTATTGGGTAAAGAAGAATGTAACAGTTTAAACCATTAGCTCACCACAGCAGTCAGCTATCATTTGTATATCATCATCATCGTTTTCTGACTCAATCCACTTATTGACCGTGTCTGGAAAAAAAAGATACACCAATTATTCCTACGCTCAACCATGCTCGAAAAAAAAGACAGGTTTACACAGGATGAGTAACAAAAAGGAATTTTGCATTGTCTGCATCACATGATTGAGATAAATTTATGAAACGTCACGAGAAATTTCAATCACATTAGTATTGGGGAAAGAAGAATTTCAAAGTTTAAACCATTAGCTAACCACTGCAGTCAGCTATCATTTGTATATCATCATCATCATCGTTTCCTGACTCAATCCATTTATTGTGAGATAAATTTATGAAACGTCACGAGAAATTTCAATCACATTGGTATTGGGGAAAGAAGAATTACACAGTTTAAACCATTTGCTTACCACTGCAGTCAGCTATCATTTGTATATCATCATCATCGTTTTCTGACTCAATCCATTTCTTGGCAGTGTCTGAAAAAAAAAAGATACACCAATTATTCCTACGCTCAACCAAGCTCGAAAATAAAAACAGGTTTACACAGGGTGAGTAACAAAAAGAAATTTAGCATTGGCTGTATCACATGCTTTAGATAAATGTATGAAACGTCACGAGAAATTTCAATCACATTGGTATTGGGGAAAGAAGAATGTCACAGTTTAAACCATTAGCTTACCACTGCAGTCAGCTATCATTTGTATATCATCATCATCATCATCATCATCATCGTTTTCTAACTCAATCCATTTATTGACCGTGTCTGAAAAAAAAAGTTACGCCAAGTATTCCTACGCTCAACCAAGCTCGAAAATGAAACATACATTTTAGCGGAAAAACAATGTCACAGTGTGAAAATCATTAAAATGAAACAAAAATGTTACTCTTACACAGAGGTAATACATATACATCATATACTGAAAAAATGTAACAGCCACACTAGAATAAAATATGTGATAGATACACAAGAATAAAATATTCGAAATATTTTACTCACCAGATTGTAATAGCTGAAATATCTCAGCGAAAAGTTCATCACTCATAACAAAAGGCATTTTTAGCTATCTTGGGAACTGGTACGATTCAACGAAATTTACAGCACTGACCACCGTGCCGGACGACCGAGCAATTTATACCCACCTACCCAGGGATTGCAAAATTCGATTTGTACACAGTAGGCAGATAGGTGGTGAGGGTTTATCCGTTGTATAAAGATGAATATAGTACAGCCAGTTTATTGCACTTGTTTCCAAATAAATACTCGTCTTAAAATATATCTTATTTAATTTTTCAATTTGCACATTATCTTGGAGACTGTTGTTTTAAACGCTTAAAAAATGATCAGGCTGTTTACTACTAATACTGGATCATCGAAACGTTCACGTTGTAGTTTGACACATGGCTAATGAACTTATACAACCTTTGTTTGATTTTGTATTACAATTTTTAATTCAATACATCATTAGTGCAGACTTTTGTGATGGTCATTAATATCGAATTGAATTCTGTGAAATAGCTAATTAAAATACACTGTAATGTTTTTACACTACAGAGGGAAGAGCGATCGAGTGTTTAATAAGATCCACCAGATATTACATTGCTGAACAGTACACTGAAATCCTTTTCATACAGACATTTTGGGCGTAAAGCCGTAAGCCAGAAAAAGGAGCTGTATGTGGCCCCCGCTCCAATATTTGTCTCTCTAAATCTTTTTAATGACTGATGCCCGGTGTTTCATCCATGCTACACTAATGGAAGCATGTTATTTCGACTACGAATTCCATCTCACTCGAGGGTTTCATGTAAAATGCATGGAAATTTTATCTTAATAAAAAAAAATAGTACTACGAGCGTATATGACTATTGAAACATCTAAAAGATAAATCTCCGGTCTGCAATTGACAGACATAAAAACTCACATAATTATGCACAGAACCACACAGGATCACGCACACACACATATGTCCACGCATATACCACAATTTCATAAGTAACCATATACATACAAATAATTGCAGGAAAGGCCCCGACACACGACGTCCACACTGAGGTGTTACATGATAGGCAGACGATAGCATGTCTTTAAAATACACCTCAGTGCTCACCACACTAACTTGATTTTTTATGTGCCATCAGTACAGCTGGCGGCTGAAACTAAACACTTGGCAATGTTAGGTCAAAAGTCATTTGTTAATAGCAGCTCATCAAAGACAAGTTTTGTGTCAACATGCCCAGGCGAGCGCAGCGATAGGGAAGGCTCCCTTATTCACAGCGGACAGAAATACCGCAATACGCCGGTCTAAAAGGGCGGGCCACGGTGGTTTCCCACAGTTTCCCTACCGGGGCCTATTACCGGTATCCGCATTTTTAGGACTGCACTGAAGACCGGAATTTTATTTCGCTCGAAAGCGGTAATACGTACCGGTATACCGACCTACAAAAACACGAAGTACACGTTCGCTGTGAAGAAGGGGGCCTTCCTCTCGCCGCGCCCGCCTGGGCATGTTGGCACAAAAGAGCTGCTATTAACAAATGACTATTGACCAAACATTGCCAAGTGTTTAGTTTCAGCCGCCAGCTATACTGATGGCACATAAAAAATCAAGTTAGTGTGGTGAGCACTGAGGTGTATTTTAAAGACAGGCTATCGTCTGCCTATCATGTAACATCTCAGTGTGGACGTCGTGTGTCGGGGCCCTTTCCTGCAATTACTTGTATGTATATGGTTACTTATGAAATTGTGGTATATGCGTGGAAATATGTGTGTGTACGTGATCCTGTGTGGTTCTGTGCGTAATTATGTGAGTTTTTATGTCTGTCAATTGCAGACCGGAGATGTTTCAGTAGTCATATACGCTCGTAGTACTTTTTTTTTTTTTATTAAGATAAAATTTCCATGCATTTTACATGAAACCCTCGAGTGAGATGGAATTCGTAGTCGAAATAACATGCTTCCATTAGTGTAGCATGGATGAAACACCGGGCATCAGTCATTAAAAAGATTTAGAGAGACAAATATTGGAGCGGGGGCCACATACAGCTCCTTTTTCTGGCTTACGGCTTTACGCCCAAAATGTCTGTATGAAAAGGATTTCAGTGTACTGTTCAGCAATGTAATAACTGGAGGATCTTATTAAACACTCGATCCCTCTGCTCTCTGTAGTGTCAAAACATTACAGTGAATTTTAATTAGCTATTTCACAGAATTCAATTCGATATTAATGACCATCACAAAAGTCTGCACTAATGATGTATTGAATTAAAAATTGTAATACAAAATCAAACAAAGGTTGTATAAGTTCATTAGCCATGTGTCAAACTACAACATGAACGTTTCGATGATCCAGTATTAGTAGTAAACAGCCTGATCATTTTTTAAGTGTTTAAAACAACAGTCTCCAAGATAATGTGCAAATTGAAAAATTAAATAAGATATATTTTAAGACGAGTATTTATTTGGAAACAAGTGCAATAAACTGGCTGTACTATATTCATCTTTATACAACGGATAAACCCTCACCACCTATCTGCCTACTGTGTACAAATCGAATTTTGCAATCCCTGAGGTAGGTGGGTATAAATTGTCTCGGTCGTCCGGCACGGTGGTCAGTGCTGTAAATTTCGTTGAATCGTACCAGTTCCAAAGATAGCTAAAAATGCCTTTTGTTATGAGTGATGAACTTTTCGCTGAGATATTTCAGCTATTACAATCTGGTGAGTAAAATATTTCGAATATTTTATTCTTGTGAATCTATCACATATTTTATTCTAGTGGGCTGTTACATTTTTTTCAGTATATGATGTATATGTATTACCTCTGTGTAAGAGTAACATTTTTGTTTCATTTTAATGATTTTCACACTGTGACATTGTTTTCCGTTAAAATGTATGTTTCATTTTCGAGCTTGGTTGAGCGTAGGAATACTTGGCGTAACTTTTTTTTTTTCAGACACGGTCAATAAATGGATTGAGTTAGAAAACGATGATGATGATGATGATGATGATATACAAATGATAGCTGACTGCAGTGGTAAGCTAATGGTTTAAACTGTGACATTCTTCTTTCCCCAATACCAATGAGATTGAAATTTCTCGTGACGTTTCATACATTTATCTCAATCATGTGATACAGCCAATGCTAAATTTTTTTTTGTTACTCACCCTGTGTAAACCTGTTTTTATTTTCGAGCTTGGTTGAGTGTAGGAATAATTGGTGTATCTTTTTTTCAGACACTGCCAATAAATGGATTGAGTCAGAAAACGATGATGATGATATACAAATGATAGCTGACTGCAGTGGTGAGCTAATGGTTTAAACTGTGTACATTCTTCTTTCCCCAATACCAATGTGATTGAAATTTCTCGTGTAGTTTCATACATTTATCTCAATCGTGTGATACAGCCAATGCTAAATTTCTTTTTTTTACTCACCCTGTGTAAACAGGTTTTTATTTTCGAGCTTGGTTGAGCGTAGGAATAATTGGTGTATCTTTTTTTTTCAGACACGGTCAATAAATGGATTGTGTCAGAAAACGATGATGATGATATACAAATGATAGCTGACTGCAGTGGTAAGCTAATGGTTTAAACTTTTGCATTCTTCTTTACCCAATACCAATGTGATTGAAATTTCTCGTGACATTTCATAAATTTATCTCAATCGTGTGATACAGACAATGAAAAATTTCTTTTTGTTACCCACCCTGTGTAAACCTGTTTTTTTTTTCCCCCGAGCATGTTTGAGCATAGGAATAATTGGTGTATCTTTTTTTTTCAGACACGTTCATTAAATGGATTGAGTCAGAAAACGATGATGATGATGATATAGAAACCCTTCTAACAAGATTAGATAGCATAGAAAGAAGTACTTATCTGATAAATAATGATGAAGAAATAATTATTGATGAATAGATTTTTTTTAAATAAAAAATATAATAATTTATAGGTTTTTTGTTTTACTATTGTCCTGTTTTCATAAGGACCCATATTATTCTATTGCATTTTTATGATATCAATCAAGAAGGATATGTGCTATTCTCTGAAATTAGGATATTTAGTTTGTTAGACCTCTGTAGTTTTAGTTGTACATAAAATTTTCAAATTAAACTCCCTGCAAAAAGCTACAAGTATTGATTTATTTATAATGATTCTCTGAAATTGGGATATTTATCTATGTCTTTCTTACAACCTTAAATTTACTCTGATGGGACCTAAGTATTTAATTAAAGGGGCGTGGGTGTTCTGATTTAATGGTATCTTAAATTTTTCCTCAATATTTCATGGCAACGCGACTTAAAAAATTATCTTGAATAATTACAACCAGTAAAGCTTTAGTAGATCTGGCATCACTCATACTTAATATATAAAAAGTAAAAACATTTTCTGATACCCAGTATACTAAACTTGCCTAACCAGTTGAAAAAAAGCGCTCTGTTTCATTGCACCTAATTTAATACATCCCTTAAAATGTGGAAATCTAGCCAAAATTCGTGAGCTATTATATTGGTTCATAACGAATCCGATATGATGTGCAAAAGTGAGTATGTTTTCGGTATATGAATGAATTTCATAGATAGAGGACTATTATCAGGCATTAGAGGGTAAAGCCATGGACTGAAAAAGCTGTCAAGGAATAAACTCACTGTAACTTCACATGTTAAAAAAAAAAGAAAAAAAATGATTTCAAGTGTCATTGGAGATGTGTGAAATATTCTATAATTCTTGGCCACTAAGTTTGAGGGAAATAAAGTATATGAAATATTGCTGTACAGTATAGTCATGTGACTGATTAATAGTATGTGCTTTGCTCTGTAATAACAAGGTGACATGGGAACAGAAATGTTCTGTAGGTAATATCCGCTAATGTGGACTTCTATTGTTTTTTAGTAAAAAATAACAATGGTTCACGCTTAATCAAATGCAAGTATATTTCACGACACAGAACCGAAGAAAATATTTTACTGTGCTGAAATATTTGCACCTTGCTGTCGACAGTGTGTGTACAGAGCTTTCGTAAGAGATAATGGACTCTGCTTGTCGCTGGGCAAACGGAAATAATGTTACTGCACGCCGAGAATGGTTTCGAAATACTTGTCACATTGATATACCGATAATAGCAGACAGACAGCAGGTAGGAATACCTGAAATATTTCTCTTAAAAGCTTGGTAAATACCTATCGCGTTGAGAAATGATGCATGCCGCACCATCTATAGGAAACCGGGATACTTTGCACCTCGGCAGTGGATTTTTTTTTAACGTCTCTCTAACAACGTGGTCTTTAGAGACGGGAAAGGAATGGGAATGAATTCGGTCATGGCCTATTGAAGGTAGCATCTCCGGCATTCACTTGGAGTGATTTGGGGAAACCATGGATGCCTGGATGGGGATTCGAACCTCCGTCCTCCCGAATGCGAGGCAAGAACGCGGCAGTCGCCCTGCATGCCGCGCCATCTATCGGAAACCGGGAACCTTTCCACCTCGGCAGTCGATTTTTTTAACGTATCTCTATCAACGTGGTCTTTAGAGATGGGACAGGATGGGTGGCAAGGAATGGCCTTTTGAAGGTAGCATCCCCGGCATTCACCTGGGGGAAACCATGGAAAACCCAAATCTGGATGCTCGGACAGGGGATTCGAACCGCCGTCCTCCCAAATGCAAGTCCAGAACGCTAAATAATTTCATGAAGACAGGTACACATAGAATTCTTCCTCGGTTTTATATCTTTCCACGTTTCTGAGTTTATGACGGTTTTTCCATATCGAACGTTAACGTATTTTAAAGGAAAAATTTATACTTTTCAACTTATTTTTTATTCAATTATAACAAGTCAAGCAGGCGCCATACTCTCTAGGTAAAGCATGCCGCGCCATCTATCGGGAAACGGGATACTATGCCCCGGTAGTTTATGCAAGGATAAAATGCCCGATGCCTTGGCTGAGCCAGTTGAAACCTGTTGCAACGAGAGCGCACCTGTGTAAACACGCCCTAGGCTGTGGAATTCCCCTGCTAGATTTCTCTCGTAAGGGTGTGGAATGTCTGCGCCCAAAGAAATTAAGCCCTTGGGAGATGCTGCCATCTGGGCGACCGGTCAAGGAACTAACGGTCCGCCATCTTGTGACGTCATACGACCTTGGCCGCCATTTGTCCATTAGAATTTCCCGCCATGCAACTGTGACGTCACGCGGACGAGTGGAGTCTCTTTACGGTTGTCCAAAGAGCTTCTTTTCCCAGCTAAGACAAACTCCATCTATTCAAAATGAATCCCAACGACCTGAATCGTACATCGTTACATTTCCTCCTCGAAATTATTGAATCCTTCATTCACAACTACGAAAACAGTCCTATTATGCTGTAAATATTATGGCCATGCCACTATCAAAAATTGAGACACATCCATTTTATAAAATATGTATATCTTTCAGCTTACACGTCTTATAACTAAATTAGTGATTACATTTCGGTCAAAACAGTATCACACATATATCAAACGCAAAACATTTCACTTTTTTAAAAAGACATTTAAGGGCTGTTAAGTGTACGCGCACAAAAAATTACAACATTCAAACAAAATACTAAATTTAAATAAGAAAATGTAAATAAAGTAATTAGCTATAACACTGATTTTCAACAATATAAAATAACTAACTTTCCTTCACCACAACTAAGAAAGAATTCACGTTTTACGGGGAAAAAAGAAAAAGTGAGCTGTGTAGTGGAAAGTTGCAGTTTAATTCAATTCAGTCACCTGAGTGATGTAAACGACGGTTTTATAAACAGGTGTTATCATTCCGTCCATCTCATTTCCGGCCAGAAATGTCGGTAACGGTTTCCAGTCTTGTGTGAATAATATTGTATGCAAATGCATGATCACTGTCACTGAGTATGGTTTATAGTTTTCCGTTTACACGTATTAGAATAAACGGTACTTGAATCAGAATGGAATTTATGATTTAAATAACATATATATTTAGGGATTTTTTTTAGTGTGAAAAGGACATTCAACTTTATTAGTCACTATAGTATAACGTTACAAGTAGCCGCTCCATACTCAGCTGCAAATGACAGAGGTTGAAGGTTTATTACGGTGTGCCATAACAATATTTTCTAGCTTGTATCAGCAATCAAATAACGGCTGAAACGTAGGGTGGTTGTAAGTTAGAAAAAAAAAATAGACACTAAACAAGGACATTTAAGAAGATTCTTCAGTAATGAACAATATGCTGTTCCTGTTAGTGGTCACTGTTGTGTTATGCCTCTAGTATTAGGTTGAGCTCCACTGTCGGCAGTAGTATAACCTGCAGCACAAAATAAGAAACTATGCAGTTATAGCAAAGCGCAGAAATCATTTGAGTTGATTCTTACTCATTCCATAAATGATGTGCAGCTTTTTCATGACTCGGAAATGTTGTTTGTCAAATCTCAAGATAGAAGAAATAAACAGAAGATGTTGGAAACCAGGAATAATAATGCTAGCCTGGGGGTTAAGCCACCTGAGCTGCTGGCAGTGTAATACAATGATCTGATTTGATACTGAAGTAACGGTAAAGCTAAAATTAAAAGAATAATCAATTTCATAAAAGGAAATATATAATACTTCAGCCTTGTTACAGAAACCGATTTAACGAATGTTTCTAAAATTAATGGGTTCATCTGATTTACATTTAATGCAAGATGTGAAATAAAGACAGTACTTAAATTCTTAATTGATATTTGCTCACTTAAAATGTCAATAGAATTCTTATATACATATATTTTTCTAAATGGTAACAGAAGATCAAAGTTGAATGCTGGGAATTCATAACAACCAATATGCCTCTGAGAAAATCGAGTTTTTATATTTTGATTTTACGTTAATTCATTCTAAACTAAATTATCTCAGTTTCCAGATTACTAATATAAAATAAAAAAGGGTAAAAAATTAAAAATTTTATTAGATCAATTTGTATGATTTATTAATATCACGCCAATGTAATTGAATTTTTTTATTTTTTATTTATTTTCGCAAACGCGTTTCACTTCTTACCATGAAGCATATTAGCTGTTCTTTCTGTTGAGTGTGCATACACGTAATCAATTTCTCTTATACTACAATTTCGACAGCAATATTATGAAAAAAATACAAAATTACTCAAATTTTTCATTTTCTACATTTGCTTGTGTTTATGCACTATTTCCGGCGTTGCATTTTGCACTATACATCATTTTTTCTGCATTTTATATTCACTTTCACTGTGATTTTTATCAGGCGGTACTTGCTTACTTTAGAATGGGTAGCGCTGAGTGATAGTGTTTTGTTTTTCGCTTGATTTACGTTTTTATTTTGTGGGTAACGCGCTTTTGAATAAATGTTTTTAATTAGTTTTGTGAATTTTTTCGTGTTTCATTGTTAGCTGTGTCTTTTTGTATTTAATTGTTTCCTTTGAGTTTTATGTACAGTATTAGACCCGAATGCTACGTGTATTCATTTATTACATTCTATCCTTGGGACAGCGATTAATGAATGTGATAGATTTCCTAAAATATAATATTTGTAGATTGCTATTGTTTATGATTAGTATTTGTATATCTTTCTCTATATTTGTGGGCTGATTGTAATAATCTAGATGGAGTTCTGCGAACGTTGAATGATTATTGTATGTTGATGCCCCTAGATGTTCTTTATATCTCGTTTTAAAATTAATGTATGTTTGGCCAATATATTATTCATTGCAGTCATTGCAAGTTAATTTGTATATACCTGAGATGTGGTATTTGTTGTTTACGATGTTTTTCTGTAGTCAGTTGTCTGTTCTAAATGCTATCTTGAGTCCTTGCTTTTTTATAATGTTTGCTATTTTGAGAGTATTTTTGTTTATGTATGTGCCATTTTTTTTGCTTTTAAATTATCATGTAATGACTGCATTGTGTAGAATATATAGGCCAAACATGCAGGAGATTTGAAACGAGATATTAAGAGCATCTAAGAATATTGAACACTCACACCTTCTAGATCATAACCATCAGCCCACAAGAATAGGGACAGATATTCAAATACTAATCACAAACAATAGAAAACTACAAATACTAGCAATTCGCTGAAGATAAAAAGCGTTCGGGAAAACTAAATAAGAAATAAACAAAAAAAATTGTTTTAATATTTCATTCTTCACTTTCGCAGAGATTCGAGCGTTCTGTACTGTGAAATATTATCCGAATTTTTTAAAATATTGTCAATTAAAATTGTCTGTTACTGAAAAAAATTGCATAAGTATCAGAAGCTGCAGATGAAATCAGTGAAGATTCATTATACAGTGAAATTTCGAACTTGAAGGTTAAAAGATGTGGTTATTTAATACGAAAGATGCTTTCTAAAAATAAGGGACTATGGAAATGCTGGCTGAAAAAAAAATACTTGTGATTGATGAAGAACTTGCTCATAAAAATGAAAAATGTGAAAAATTTGAAAAAGTTAAAGACCATAGCTCATGAAATGAGTATGAACGAGAAAAATAAAGGAAGATAGCTAGAAAATCTTTCTTTGGATTATTTAATATCGCACAGGCTCACGCCATGTGGAATCTACAAAACATTACAAAATAAAAGGGTGCAGCCGGTTAAAAAAGAAGAAATATTAATCCCAGTGCGAAGAAGAAATAATAAAAGCAGAAAATCAATTTGATAAGAATGCAATAATCAATTCCTTGACACACGATCGTTGTGTTGATGCCCTAGAGAATGAAAAATTACCCGACCAAGCATCGAACCCGGATCGTCCGCGAGGTAAGCGAGTTCGCTACAGCCTCAGCCACTTTCGCTGTTTTGATACTGCGTTCAAATCGACCAGTATATGAGCTGCAAGCAAACAATTAGAGCCCTTTTTCTCGGAAACTTCTTGCTAGTAGGCCTTACTACTTTACTGGCTGGACACCCTTAAATTATACTACTAACCTTAGTTTTAGTGCCCTCAAGTATTTTCCAGCTCATTGATGTATATATATCATCAGCTAACAAGTCGGAAGATTGATGACAGCAAAAAAAAAAAAAAAAAAATCACAAGGAACTCTATTTTGAATGAATTGTCAAAAAAAAAAAAAAAAAAAAAGTTCTAATACTTAGGCAATCATGCACTAGCCTCATGACTAAGTTTAGCCTAGAGAACTTTGTCCCCTTGTCTACATAAATTTCGAAATCTAAAAATATCATATTTTATATCACGAAAAATAACCTAAATATGCGCGTATTACTACTTCTTCACCGCCTTCGATGAGTTTTACTGTTGGCAGATTTGAAGCTATGGTGTTACCGTCGCATGGCATTTTTTTTCATGCATATATGGCACCGACGCCTTTGGCGCCCTGGCTAGAGGTGCTTCTGGGTTACCTTTTTATCATCTCTTTGTGCACTCAATAAGTCGAGCTATTAGCCTCTTCGGAGGTCTTTCTAAGCGGCTCAGTGATGAGGATTATTTTTATTTATACAGTTGTTTTCAATTATGATGGATCTTGTATAATGGGCAGGGATGTTTTGTATCTGTGCCACTGCTGTTACAATTTTTCCTAGTTTGTGATATTCCTGGCGTATGGCATTTAGTTTTTCGTGAATTTTTTTTGTTAATATTTTTACTGTTTCCTGTCGCTTCATGTAGTTCTGTAATCCTTGTTCTTTTGTCTGCTTTTAAAATTAACCGTAGGCATTTGTTGTGGAGCACCTGAAGCGATGATAAGTTTTTCCTGCTTGTTATTCCACATATTTGACAATCGTACATTATTGTTGGTAATACAGTTGATTTGTACAGCTGTAGTTTCATTTTGAGACTCATCTTGTTGCTTATTATTATGGGGTATAAGTTCATGACTACTCCAGTTATATTTCTTTTCCTGAATATGTTGTTTCAATAGAAGTTTTTCATCCAGATTTACACCTAGGTATTTATGTTCTTTTTTCCACGGTATTTGTTCATCAAATATTCTCAGGTACTCGTTTGTTGCAGGTATTCCTTTTTGAAAATACAGCTGCTGACTTTCATCAGTTAATGGTTATTTTATGTAGGATCGTAATTTTTCACGGCGTTTTATTTTTTCTACTCCAGTTTTCTATTTCATTAAGTTGGCGCTGCAGGCTCTTGATAGTTTCTTGATGCTTCCATCCACTGGAGTAGACTGTGATGTCGTCTGCAAATTGTGCGAGATGAACGTTGTCAATTACGGGCAGATCGTTTATGTAGATGTTAAAAAGCGTAGGTGCTAATACTGAGTCTTGTAGTACACCTGTCTTCATATAATGGATGGCGGAGCGCGTTCCTTGCCTCTCAACAAAATAGCTTCTGTTGTTTAGGAAACTGATAATCAAGCATATTATTGTCCTATCTATTGTGGTCTGCGTGGTTAATTTGTATATCAGTTTTGAGTGACACACCTTGTCATAAGCTTTGTGGATGTCTAGGAACACCGCGGCAGTGGATTTCCTTCAATTGAACCCTTGGCTGATCCACTAAGTGCAATAGTTGAATGGTTGCAGATATTCGTGGTTGGAATCCATATTGCTCTTGTCTTTTTGTGTTCGCCTCACTCAAGCTGTGCTGCATTCGTGTTAAGATAACTCTTTCCAGCACTTTTCCGATTGAACTAAAATTGGTATGTTGTTTGATGGTAGTGAGGGTTTTTTCCTAGTTCTGGAATTGCGATTATATTTTCCTGCTTCCATTGTTTGGGATAATAAGCCTTTATCAGACAGCTATTGATAACCCTTGTTAGAATAACCAGTCCATTTTTAGGTAGTTGTTTTAAATGTCTATTTGAATATTCTGTCCACTCCAGTTGCTTTTGTTTGCCATAACCTGTTTTATGATGTGTTTTTACTTCTCTTGGCTTGGCCAGTTCTTTGTAATCACCTATGCCATCTTCCATTAATATTTTTATCGTTTCCTTGATTGTTTCTTCTTACTCCCTTTCTGCCTTTGTTTGTTGCAAGTCATGGCACGAGTATTGTTTTCAAAATACTCTGCTAATGTCTCAGCTTTACTTTGTGGTTGGTATATTGTTCTAATTATTAATTTTATTGGTGCTGCTGGGGGTTTTGGTGATTTTAATGCTCTCACAAGTCCCCATTCTTCTCTATGTTGTAATGTGAGTGTTTCCATTTTGTTTTCTCATTTTTCAGTTTTCTTTTCTTGTAGCCTTTATTGCATTTCTCTTCTGTATTGATTCATTAGTCCTTTTTATTGAGGGTCACGATGTTCCTGCCATTTTTTACGGTAGCAGTTTTATAGTCGTATTAGATCAGACAGGTTACTGGGTAAATCGGTTCTATAGTCGTTTTGTGGGTAGTGATTGCTTATTGAGGAGTTATGTTCTTCTTGTAAGGTAGCTTTCATTAAGTGGTTTATCAGTTTATTGATTTGTTCTGCAATGTCCACTGGAAATGTAGTTTTCTCTGAGTTGTGAAGATGTTTTTTTTAAATTGTTCACAGTCCGTTTGTTTGGTGATCTTTGTGGATTAAGTTGTGTTTATCCACTTACATATCTTCCAAAAAACTGGATAGTGAACTGATGACAGAACATTTATCGTAACTGGTTCTATCATACGGCATATATTTTTGGTCATTACAATTATTATAACGTCCGGTCTATGATATTGTTTTGATGGTATGTCTGTAGGTATTATAAGTCCCACGATGCTGTTGTTCATTTTTTCTGCGATTTGAAGCAGTTGATTTACATGTGGGTTTTTTGCCTTTGAGTTACATGCTGGATGTTTCGCATTTAAGTCGCCTCCCACAAGTACCTTCGATCCTGAGCTCATTATTTTATTAATATCATCTTATAGTATGTCTAAGATAATCTGCTACGATTGTAGTGATGCCTTCCCTTGTTTGCGTTTGGTTTCTTGTGGCTTCTATATTTTGTAGGCTATTTATTGTAATTGGTGAATTAGTTAAGGAGGTTTTGATTATACTATGTTCAGGTAGGAAAGGCGGATCAAGGCCATTCTGCTCTATCACCACTCCGCTGCCCCAGCCCCTACAGGCGTAGGCGAAACAGCTGTCGCTCATGCACAATCATTCTCACATCTTATGAGGTACGATATGTTAAGTCTAATTTGATGATTTCTTCAGTAAAATCGAGCATTTTAACTATCTGTCGTGATGGAAATGAGTGAATCGCATGTCATAGGAACGTGTATACCAACTACAATTTCATATGTTAATGAAGATAAAAATTATTTACATATCAATGAGTAAAACTTACTGCTTCCAGTCATTATTATTAGTTTTAAAAGTCACGCAAGACATTTCGAGTATTAAATTCAGTTTTTAGATGTGTTTCACAGTTGCAGTTAATTCTCGAAACACGTTGTTTAAATACTCGCTGCACTGTTCGTAACGATACGCTACACGCATCTGCCGTCATTTTTTGCGGTTCCCTAAAAATAATATTAGCTTTCTCTTCAGAGTTTTCTAGCGTCTTAAAAAAATTATACACATCAAAAATAATTGTTTTTGACTGTCGCCTAATGTAACACCTATCTGACGCCATCTCAATTACAGCGTTTTATAACGGTGTATCGGAATAAACATGACAATACTGCGACCAACGACAATGTTTCTCGCCCGCTCGTAGGCAGCGGTCTGCTCGGAGGGGTAGGCATCTGGAGGGGATGGTGTGGTGAGGCGCGGGGCGAGGGGCACATGCCTTTGAAGCGCCAGATGAGAGCAAACATAGTATAGTATGGCTCTTTCGTCTGTCCTATCTGTCCTTGAAGTTGTCATATTTCTTATTTTGAACCATTGATGCGTCTTTAAGTGGGTTTCAGTCAGTAATATCATATTGTAACGTGACGCGCTGTCGCCACGTTACAAGGTGCATTTTTATAATAAATGTCATAATGTTAGAGTAATTTACATAAATCTTGGGCGACCACCTAAATAGATTTTTGTTGTAATTTTATAAAGTACGCAAGATTCCAAGTGAGGGCTGTAATGATATGGTGAACATACAGTGTATCTTGGTAAAGCGAATATTAAAGAGTTATTGAGCTGCGTAGGCTTGAAGCTAATCGTGGTCTTCCTGAACCATGGCGACAGGACGTCGCGGATCTGGGGATTTGCCGGACCACACATTCTGCTCCCTGGGGATGGGTGGTCAACAGGGTCACTCACCTGGCGGGAAATGCCTGCCGCCCGACACCCGAATGTGCTCTCACCCCGGCGAACTTAGCCGAATATGTCCGACCTCTTGCGAGGTTAATGCTTCCTTTTTCCGTTTAATATGGCCCGTTATGAATTATGGATTTAAACAAAAAATTACGAACGATAGCCGCCTCACTGCTGATTAGTACAAACCATTATCTTGATAAATTTTATTCATTACTCACTAAACAATTCTTCTCTCATTTTTCCAACATTGATCATTTATTTCACATTCAGTATTGAATTTCTCACAAGCTTAACAAATCATAATTCAACGACTTTAAAGCCAAACCTCTACTACTAAAACATCCATGACAACCACCAGTCCACGAAAAACAAAAACATGAAAGCAGTCAGTGATATTCATTGTATAACTCTTGGCATTACATGTTTGCCAACTTAAACATCCCACCATAGTATTTTTTACTTTCACTTACACTAGTTATTTTACAATTAACTAAACCTATGGTTGTTATCTCACACTCTGTGATATGAGCGGGGCGAATCAGATATCGGGGATATCACGTGACATTAGGTGCCGACCTGAAGATCCAATCCAGATGAGCGTCTAACTTAAAATCCTGGGAATTTCTGTTATATGTGAGCTTCGGGACTACAAGGGGCGGAGCGAGAAGTTTTCCTCGTGGACCGAAGAGCGAGGAGCTGGACATTCTACATTCGATTATATGCTAGTCTAGTCTGAGGTGGACTTGGAAAGTTGGCTTCTCTCGCCATCTGCCGCTGTACGATTTCTGACGGCCGGTATGCCGGAGCAGATTTATCACGGCGACACCGCCAGTAATGCGATGATGCGCATTTACAGACAGGACGTGTCTGTAGCCGCCGTGTGAGATAATCTCACATACCGTGGGTCATCTCCGGTCACCGCAGACATCAGACGCAGAACTACAATGGTAACTTATTACGACCAAGCCATCTGACTGTGCATTCCATGAAACAGAACCCTTAAACGACTTTGAGAGGATAGATCCATGTTCTCATGTTGTAATTGTAAAAACCCCTGAGCTAGCGGCATAATTTGCCAGAACTATTTTCGAATGATATATTGTTCATTCGTGGCGCCCATGAAATTTTTTTTTTTAACTGTAAAGTCACTGTATTATGATACCTCTGTTCGTTATAACTTGTATTTTTCATTGTTTCCAATTGTCATTATTTCTTGCATTTTGATTCTGAGATATATTTAAAAGTAAATATACAATTGTTTGCTTGCTCATGACGGCTAATTGTACCTCTGAGCGTTGCTTTTATGGTTTTGACAAATTTGTGTTAATGTTAACGGTAAATTCGCTCAGACTTGTAATCGCCAGTGATAAGAAAATAAATGTCATATTGGACAATTTTTCCTAAATTTCAACTAACGTCGAGATTCTTGCTAAATTAATAAATTTTCACTCCTTCATAAAAATTAAAATTAAAAATCCCCTTTTATTAATCATAAAGGTATGAAAGATAATTGTAACGTGGCTTGCCCACTAAGGCTCCCTCTACAATATCCAGGTTGTATTGTTGTTGGAACGTAGATAGTTCATTGTTCTTTTCAAGTACGCTATTCGTGTTCCATATCACGATGTTGATGTCACGTTTTGCGGTCGGTGATGTTCTAACCATTACTGGAATAGAGCCAAAACACATTGTAATATATTTCCCTGTTTAACCCAGATATCTTGTGCTAAGGTAAATCTTCTTAGTGTGACTATCTAAATATTTCTGCTAATTTTTCTAGGTGAGAATATGTTTTTGAAGCCGTTATCCTGAATCTTTTTTCGCTGTGAGTTTTGAGATAAATTTTGATTATTTGATGTGCTTTGTTTTATGATAGCATCGGCATAACTTTCTTGCTGGTTATTTTTTTGTCAGTGAGGGCTTGTATGTGTCTGTAGATAGAGAAGGAAAATTATTTGTCAAATTTTTATCTTCTTTGGTATTTTTTTCTTATCAGAATTTGATTTTTATTGATTTCTTAAAGTTGCCCTGTTCATTTTAGCTGACAGTGCTTGCTGGTAGGCTGGGCATCCTCGGCAAGAGGCAGGATGATCTCCATTGCAGTTTATGTATTTGGCTGCTGTATCTCGCGATTGGAGGCAGTTCCTAGTCTGGTGTAGTTCTTAGCATTTGCCACAACGGCTAGATAGCGTGCAATAGTTCGCCGTGTGTCTGATGCGTTGGTATCTTTTGCACTGTGATGGGCTATACTTCTCTCTATAGCATTCCACATGAACTTTGGCGTAATTGATTTCCTTTTCAAGGAATATTTCTTCAGATTTTTTACTTGGCGTTAATGTTATATAATATATAGGGAGTGGTTTCAGTTCTTTTGAGTTTCGGTCCCTTGTTTTAAATTGATGAATATTCTCTATTGGTTATCACCTCGACGAAAGTATTCCTACTATTTCTTTGGCTTCAACACTTTCTGGTAGTCCTTTAATTACCAATTTCATTGGTTTCTTGTCTGCCGTTTGATGGGTGTAGAACCCTATCCCTGTTGATGTAAGTAGTTTTTCACTTTTAAGTAGTCCTCCGTGTTTTTTGTGGGGTATTTCACACTGTTTCCTCTAAATACTACTTTCAGATCACCTGTTAGGGAGGGTGCATAAACGACGTAGCTCCATTTTTGCCTCCTGTGAACCCTCCCTCCCCCCCCCCCCCCACGTAGCCCTACGTGGCTTTTGCCTCTACCCCCTCCCCCCCACGTAACACGTAGCTTTTTTCCCATTTGATTCTAAAAGACATTTTGTACTGTTTTCTCTTGTCAGACGATTGTAAATTACATACGGAGATAATTAACTGAGGGGAAATAAATATTTACATGCTGTTGTGAGTTCTGTTCATCATTTTAACTGTGAAAAATGTTATGAAAGGAAAGCTACGTGGCCTGGCTCGGAACCCCCCTCTCCCCCCACATAGCACAGCGTAGCCTTCCAGCCAACCCCTCCCCCCCCCCCTGGACCGATCCACGTAGTTTGTGCACGCTCCCTTATTTGTCTTTTTTTTTATTTCTTGATTTAAGTTAAATAGATTTTCCGTTTTGTAACTTACAATTGGTGGAAAATGTTGTTTTTGGGTTGACTGGTTTTCTTGACTTATCATTTCATCGTCATTTTCAGTTTGTTTGCTTTCTTCATTTTTATCCGTTTTAAGAGGAAGGAATCTATTCGTCAGTTTTATCTGGTTTCTTGCCTCTTGTCATAGGTTTTGCATTAGTTTTTTTTTTTTCAGCTCTTCTTTTGTCTGTCACCTTCTCAGCTTGTTGAGCAATAGAGCCGTCTTTTCCGGCATAGAATCTTGACCCATCAAATCGGTATATCTCTCGAATTGTAAGATTCATCTTGTCTATTCCATCTCCAGGTAAGTTAAACTCATCCATTAAGACATCAGGCAAGTCCAGAGTCTTCTCCGTCTGAGAAGTTGCGTTCGCTGATTGATATTTTCTTACTCGTCGCCATGGTTGTCACCAAGGTACCTACGGTAAATATCAGGGGCGGCTCAAGGCGTAGTGACATTGCATCACTTGCTAAACGATAATAAATAAATAGAAAAATAAATATATTGAAAGAGAGATAGTGGTATAAATATACGGTATTCTCTAATAAACGATTACTTGTGACATGTGTATAAATACTGAACACACACGGTGAACTATCTCACCACTGCGGTGACAAATATCAGTTGTCTCAAATCGCGCATGCGCTCTGGCAGCTTCGCGGAAATTCGGAAGGGAGGGGATTAACTTCCCACATAGCAGTTTGTGACAACCATGTTCTGTTACAGGGTGCTCGAAAAAGTTAGCAACATCGTCGGTAGAGCGCAGCAGCAGCTGCGATTTGGAATGCAGAAAATCGTGACAGAGTTGACAGTTTGGAGTCCTTGGGCTGAATGTGCTGGCCAAATCTTGTAATTTTCGAAGATGCGTAAGTTGTCGTTGCGAGATGAATCATATTAACGAGTTATTAAAGAAGGTGTTCACGTTACTATCCTACAACGAAAATATTATTGTGAAAAATCTGGGAAGACTTAAACCACATTTAAACATTTCGTAGCGACAAGAAAGTACTTAAGAATCTCGATTGAGGAAATTTAACCGTGATGTGTATATAGAAAAAATAACTTGCTATGCCGTTTTAATGCAAAAAATGCGTTCTACAGTTTCGCATGTATTCTGTTCGGGGGTGAATTTAATTGGTCACGTGATGGAGTTTCAGATTTGTTACAACTCACAGGAAAAATTAAGACCCACGAAATATCAGAAGACCATACTAATATTGAGTTTAGTTTAGCAATGCCTGGTAAAACAAACATTCAGAATCAACTTAATTCACAGTGCCATTTCGCTATTGTTAAACTAGTGCCTATTGGGTGATCCAGCACTGCCTGTAGTTCTACTCAGCTTTTATCTTATTTGTCATTGTTTACCTTTTTGTCAATTTTAAAGTATTTCCTTAATCCGACAGCACACACAGGTAATGAGATATTCAAACGTTGTAAATTTTTAAGTTTCGATATTCTTAGTCAACACTGTGCTGTTCTTCCAGGTATCTTCCACGTCAACAATGAAGATAAGTAATCCGTCGAAAAATTTCAGTGTTGTCACTACCTGAGAAAATCACTTTGGCCGCCACTGTTAATAATTTGTCGCAGTGCCAGACTATTACCGAGTATCTAATCACTTTCACATCCAACCAGTCCACAGAATATACCAAATCCGTAACCAGTATCAAAAAGCTGCGTTGTCAACAAATTATTAGTCACTTCCGCATACACAAGTCTAGAGCACAAACCAATTCGATTTCCAGTACAAACAAGCTGCGTCATCAACAAGCTGCTGTCCACTAGTTCGTCTAATAAATCACAAATCCATAGCACTGCCTAGTATAGACACGCCACGTCATCAACAGGCCAATCTTCACTATACTCTTCCTAGCACCGCTGTTCACGAGGAACTAATGTCCTCAACCTCCACCACATGCCCTTGCTGACAACAAGCATTTTATACCTACTGACAGGTCGTAATAAGTACTAATAGTGGAAGTGAAGTGTTGCCATCTGTCTGTGAAACGTCTAACTATACCAGAGGAAATGGAAAGTATTACGCACAGAGTTGTGATAAATGGCTCCAGAGATTCTCATATGAAGTATATAAAATGATTAAAAATTAAAAGTTTTATATGTAATCTAATGAGCAATACGGAGCTATCTGTCATTTAAATTGCTTCATTGTTTAGCTTAAAGTGGTGTAACATTACAATTTTCTATCCACTAGTTCTTGGCGAAAAATATGGAGAGTGACCCAATTGTCTAACTTGATAGAGATGGGATGATTGACATGTTTGAATTGGGTGACTTATATCGTGAAATTTATCGAAGGATTGGCCGGAGTGTAATGTCAGTACAAAGACTTGTTACACAGTGAACGCAAGATGGTTCTAGTATTCCTAGAGCAGGCACAGGACCATTTAGGATAGCAGTAAATTGTGCTAACAGACGGGTGACTACAACCGATATCTGAGTAGTAGTTGTAGAGGGAATCACCCCACGGATAATTCTAAACCGATTGCTTGAAGCTGGATGGCTCTTTCGAACCCCATGCAAATGTGTTCCATTAACTCGATGTCCCTGTCAGCAACGTCTAGCTAGGTTTACTGTAAAACGCAACTGGACACATGAATGGCATACAGTTGTAATTAGTAATGAGTCCCGATTCTATCTGTAGCAAAGTGATAATCGACAACATGTGCGCAGATATAGTGGATAAAGGGCCCACCCTTTTGTGATTTCAGAACATCACTCAGGTCCAGCCACTGGGGTCATGGTTTGGGCGACAGTCAGTTAAGACAGGTTGTTGAGTTGGTTGTTGTTAAAGCACAATGACAGCCAGGCAGTACGTGAACAAGGTGGTACGCTTCATGCAATTTCAGCAATAGGTGATCTCTATATGAGGAAACTAGTTTATTTCGATTATTTTCATTCCTTTTATGTCATATGCAATGATATTCTGGGGCAATTATACTCATGGAGACAAAGTGTTCAAAGCCCAAAAGCGAGTAATAAGAATTATGTGAGAGGTTATCTCTATAATTTCAAGCAGAGAGCTGTTCAAGAAACCGAGCGTGGCGGTGTAACGGTTACCGTTCTCGCCTCGCATTCGGGAGCACGGCGGTTCGAATCCCCGTCCGGGCATCCAGATTTGGGTTTTCCATGGTTTCCCAAATCACTCCAGGCAAATGCCGGGATGCTTCCTTCAAAAGGCCATGGCCGAATTCCTGCCCATTCCTTGCCCCCATCCTTGCCCCCCATCCTTTCCCGTCTCTAAAGACCTCGCTGTTGAGAGACGTAAAGGAGTTAAAAAAAAAAAAAAAAAAAAAACTTTTCAAGAAGTTAAGGATTTTAACATTGGTGGCCGAGTATATATGCTCATTTACGTCCTTTATAGTCCTTTATACCCTGTTTGAAACAAATAGTAAAATACACAATTATGGCATTAGAACTAAAGATGATCTTCAGTCTTCACAGGGATTACAAGTCGGTAACATTTGTTCAAAAAGAGGTCCGATATTCAAGGATACATATCGTCAATAAGCTCCCAACACATTTTAAATGTATATCAGATGATAAGATTAAATTCGGGAATAATTAAAAGAATTTTTAGTTTATAACTGCTTCTACTTCGTCGAAGAATTTATTTCTAAGATATCTAAAAAATAATTGCCTGTAGTGTGTGTAAATGATGTAATTGATGTACCATGTATGTAGTGACTGTACTATTCTGATGTATTTATCTATTATGTTATGCAATTGTTTATTTTTAAACTGACAACTTTCCACATCCCACAGAGAATATTGGTTTGTATGGAAAATTAATGTACTGTATTTTACTGTAAGTAGGACATTTCGACCACGTTCAGGTAACCCTAGGTGGACACGTAGGGTGGGATGTCATATTTGAATTTAGTATTCTCTGATGTCACGGAATACCCATACCACCAATGACCAAAATATATACTGAAGTGCGAAAAAATACACTAAATTGTTAAAATAATGTTCGGGACCCCCTTTTGCTTGGCAAAGTGCAGCCAGCATTCACCCAACAAGTTGTGGGATGTCCCCTGAAGAAATGTTTATCCATGCTTCTTCTACAACAAGTATTGTCGGTGCTGTTTGATGGTCACGAAATGAGAGTTTGATCATGTGCCACATATATTTTATTAGCTTTATGTCTCCTGATGCAGATGGTGAAATCATTCCCTAGAGTTGTCTAGAATGTTTCTCAAACTATTTTGGCCCATGGAAGGCTATTTGATTTTATTTAAGAGCTTTATTTGAGGATTTTCGACTCATGTTGAAGTATTTATCGAATGGTGCTATCTTTGGAGATTTTGTTAGAGTAATTTATTGCAACATTGTACTTCAGAGGAAGAAGCACCGTATGTAGACACATCGGTCGGGTTGCCAACATGAGAAAATGTATACGTACAAGATGGCAGCAATATTGCGAGTCTTTCGCCATTTCGCAGACGAACCGGACCGAAGTAATTACTGGGAGCGAAGCATTGACTTGCTTGTAATTGAATTTATTTCTTGTTTAATGGAGAGTAAGTGAAGTTTAGGCGAGTGTGATTTTGTCTTCGTCGCAAAGTCTTTCAGAATTCTTTTGGGCTCAGAATATTATCTGAAACATGGTGTTTAGCTTCTGTTTCTGAATGTGTGATCCAGTTTAACTTCAGCAGTATTTATATGCGATTCATCAGAGCTTTATTTCAGTTTTAAATTGTGCGCTTCAAACCAGGGAAGAAACGTGCAGGCTAAATGACAGCGTGGTTATTAATATAAATGTTTAAAATTGTTTTTTGTTGCCAAAGGAAGCGACATTGGATATTCAGTGAAAAGAAGATAGACAGATGCGTTAAACTTTGAGTGAAATATATATACAGGGAGACGGATTAATTCTTAAGTACAAGTGGGAGTTTTACGCATCTCGTACACTACTATTAAAGGAAATATTTAAATGTAAATATATACTAGGAATTTTTTCGGAGTTTTACATAACGGGCAAATAATATTTTCAGTCTAACAGTTGAATTCAGGCTCATTTAACTATTCTATGATCTGTAAGAAATAAAATCAGGTGAAACATTCATACTGTTACATGGTGACCCATATTCAAGGATAATGGTGGGCAAATCTGTTTAAACAGCCGCAAGCTGGTGCGAGGTTGGTGTTACCAGCGACAGTTGGCTGCAGAGGAAGTGGTTTACGACTCTCACACTCGTGAGAAATACGTTATTGAGGCATGACAAAAAATGGTATTTATAACAAACAGTGCAACGAACTATAAATAAGAAACAAAGAGAACATTTTTTATGGTCTGTGAAATCAGTGCCACAGAAAAGAAAACATAAGTGAATGTTTGCATATACTTATATTTTTATTCCTGAAAGAATAGAAGAAAAAATGTAGGCTTAATTCTCTCTTGTGACAGGTAAATGCTTATTTGGGGTGATTTGTGTTCCTACGTTTAGAAATATTTCAAAATGGAGGAATCGGTTATCAAGGAGGTGTTATAAAAGATGATGGCTAGGAATATAGAGTCCACTTAAAAATTAAACGTTACGTTGGATAAGCAAACTGAAAATTCAAAATTAGGTTTTGGGGAAAAATTATGAGCCAAGCTGAAGCCGCTGAGAATTAAATTCTACAATAGATAATAAAATTGGGAAATTAAATATAAAAATTTAACAGAGTCAAACTGATTGAGAAAATAGATTAACGAAAATGAAATTGGATTTTGGCTAATTCAGAATCGAAAAGTTTAATTTGAAACAGATATTGGACAGAAATTTTCCTAATTAGAAAATGGTTTTGAGGATAGATTTCAAACACTTAAAAACAGTCTTTCTGCGTGTAAGGTGGACATTGAAATTAAATTCTGGGAACATGATGATTTAATGGAAAAGAATCAGACCGAGTTGATTGAAAATTTGGAAACTAAATTAGAGGCAATTAGAGTTAAACAGTGTTGCCGAGAAGGAGATTGGGGTAATTAGATCATAATTACAAGATGTAAGCCAGGAAAAGTTTTTGGATGTAAAGAAACATAGTAGGGACATTACTGAATATTTTACAGAAGAGTATAAACAGGGGATATAGGTTTTAAGAGGAGAATTGTCTTCGACGGAGACAGCTCAAGAGCATGTGATTTAAGAGAGAGGAAGTATAGGGCCTAACGAAAAGAAATGATAGGAAATATTTTCTAGAAAATCATGACGAAATAATGTCTGATTTGGAAAAATATTTAGAACAGTAAAGTATATTCTAAACCAGATTTTGGGGTGAATTTAGGAACAGTAAATTCTGTTGAAATAGAGGTACCGCACTCTAAACTTAACTCAGAAGTGATTAAAGCTCATATAGATTTGAATAATGAGTAAGGGAAAATGATATATGAGGTACACGATGTGAATAATTTATTTGTGAATAACTCTTTATGGGATTTGTTAGAAGTAACGTATGTTGTCAGTGAAAGTTTTGAAAGGGCTCCCGTTGTTAAACGACAAGTATTGGAAAGTAATTGGACGTAGGGTCAGAAATTTCAAGAATTTCTGAAGGTTTCTTCGGAGATCCAAATGAGAATAGTCAAACATATATACATTCCGCGTATGGTATGACGATCCTCCAACAACTGGTAGGAGGAGCAAGAGAGTTAGAAAACAGATCACACAGCAAATAGCTGAAGGGCAAAAAATCTTGAAAGATAAAAGGAAATTTAATGGGGGGAAAATCTGAAAGATTAGGGGACAAGTCAGAGATCAAGATGAAAATGTACTAAAGGCTTTTGAGTCAAGAGAGGGAACAATCGCGGTCATAGAGAAGGTCAGTGCAGAAACTAAGTCGGTCATCAGCCTGAAGACAAAGAAAACTAAATGTGAACTTTTCAGATTGAGAAAATTAATTCACACGTGAAGACTTGTCTCGGAGAATTGCGAACATGAAGTTATAGATGAGGAACACTTACTAGCAAACAGATTGGATGTGGATCAAGTAACGGAATAAAGTTTTTTGATGTTAAAAGAACGTGTAACACGTCGGGAAGAGACGGTAGAAATGTTTAAAAACCAACGTGAACTATTCGAGATTAGGGAGTATTTTCAGAAAGTGTTTAGATTAAAATATATGAAATTTTTTAAAAGTCTTTCGATATAAAGAAAAACGGTACTCATAAGAATGCCAAATACACTGTAAAATTGCAGACAGCTTTGTTAGTGCCTAGATTGGTAGAAGGAAAAATTTCAAGGGAATTTGTAGAAGAGATGGGAGCACGTGTCGGAGTAAATGGAATATTGAAATATTAGAAGGTTATATTCATGATGATGATTTCAAGGTTGTTTTGCTTCGAAATGTACCAGCCACATGGTTAACACAGTTTTTTGGTCTCGGGTGTCTGTAAAGCGTTATATGACTAGAAGATTTTCATGTTTCTACAATAGCGGGATCGACCACCAGATAGAGATTATGTTCACCACAGAAAAAATTATGAATACAGTAAGATGATTGAATACAAACACTGGAAAACGGAAGGCTATGATAGAAATCCATTTCCTCCGAGTGAGAATATAAGACAACAGTATTATAAAACTAAAAAGTTGAGTTTACAGCATTGTGTTTTGCAACGAGATGAATGGACGTAATGAAAAGTGCGAATAATAAAATTAGTGACTGTAAGGTATAGTATTAAACAGGTAATAAGAAATTAAATAAGACTGCTGTAGCGGGAGTGAGGCATTGGGAATATTTTACTATGGACTTAAGCGTGCGTATGTATGTCGGCCTTTGGTCGCCTACCCACCTTCCCACCAGTGAGAGAGCCGGGTCCAGAGACAAAATCATCTGGTGGGACGGGTATTATCTGCGGAATTTTGTGTGTTCTTTCGTAAGGCAGAGAGGTTCCAAGCAATAGCATAAATTCACAGTGTTGGTAGGGCCAACGTGAGAAGGACATAACACAGAATAACATACCGTTACCTGAATGGTATTTAAGCCCCTCCAAACACAAAAGTGCTCTCAGTTTTGTCTGCAAAGATGTGAGTCCATTGTCTCACTCTATGCCTCTGTACAAATGCTCGCTCTCGATACTTGCGATTATGTGAAGGAAAGTAATTATGCCAAGGTAAATTGTTTATATTTAGAATTGTCGGTTTGGAAGATTTATATGAACTTATTTAACCACTTACGTACTATTGTTATGCTAAGATAAATGGTTGATATTTAGAACTGTTCGTTTCTGGACGAGTCCTGTGCACTTGTTAAAATACATTCATGCCACAGATTTCCAGTTTGTAGTGCCAATCTCTGCATCAAATATGTTTGAAAATAGAACAGAATATAATTTCAATTTGTGTGGCTCATCAATTTACTTATTATTTAATTGTTCCAGGCGCTTAACCTTACGGCCAATAAGTAAACATCCCCCAATGACTGCGGTCGATCTCCACATAAAAAGTCCGATACTTATAAATTAATAAGAATTATTAATGGTGGAAGTAGGAAAGTTACAAAATGGTGACTGCCTCTGTGACTGAAAAGTTCAATTGCAACTTATTTTACAATGTGCACAAGCTGAAGAAAATCAGCAACTATCAGCAATGAACTAATATTAATTCTAATCGTGTGAAAGACAGAAACGATCAGTACAGAACATGGAGAGAGAGTTAAAATGGCATTTGTGGGAGGGAAACGGGTTACGCGAAGCAAGCGTGGTCGGAAAACAAGGCCTATCAAGAACAGTTACAGATGACTACCTGCTCGTTGCTTCTGGACCATGATTTGATGGAGGACGCTATGGGACCAGTGCCAATCCTGTTTATGACCAGAATATGATCAATGCTGAGCAGTTATGATGAATACTTTTTCAAGATGCAAGCTCTGAAAGAAGTGCAAACAGGATAATTGAGAGAGTAAGGAACGAATGTCTTAAATAATGGACATTAGCTTTCCTTTAGAGAAATACATATGCAGTAAACTGATTCTTTTAGTGTTAAATCTTCTGTAGATGAATGTTATGCGCCATGCCAAGATATGTCGGGTAAAAATGGTGTTTCTGAAAATAATAGATGTCTTGTGAATGATAATAAGATGAATGATTAAGAGAGGCAAGTAGAAATGTTAAATAATAAGTTGCATGATAAAGACAAGATCAGTAGTCAATGATACGAGAAATTGAAAATGGATGCAAGAGGAAAGTAATCCTGTCTTACAGAAGTAAGAATCTCGTAAAGTTTAAAAAAATAAATTAGCCGTGAAAAATGATCGTTGTATGTCAAACAGCAACTTGCGTCTAATTCAGATGAGCTAGAAACTATAGCTTCCTGTGAAGAGATTAGCAAATTGCTCTGGGGAACATTACTAGTGACTGAACTCTGTTTCTGATGTAGTTCACTTCGTTGGGTAGGACATAAATCTAGTAGTTACTCCAGCTCGTTGCCGGCATAGGAAAGGATGCAGTCAAAATTTTGGTTTGTTGTTCTGGGGCGAGGAAAGAAGAGATAAAAATTACACTAAACAAATTTAAGACGAAAGTACAGTGGAAAATTTTGCAAGCTCTATTCAGAATGACACAGGTTTACTGTACTTCTGTAAGCCGTATGTTCGCGGCCGCTGGATCACAGGTTGGGCAGTCCAACCGTATTATCAACAGACACGCTATAGGGTCTGAATACTTATTCGGCGGGCCTATTATTTCTCACTCCTTTTGGCTCTGCCGCTCACTTGTTATTTTGTTATTTGTGTTAAAGAACTTATAAGATCATAATTTGGGAATTGCGCTTTAACCTATGTTGGTTTTGTTAACAATGAAAACTTTTATATCTGTCCCAAATAAATTGCAGAGTACTGTATTAAATTCTACTTATAATGAAAGTATAATCTGTGTTCATTTCATTATCGCTAACTTTAAGACTTCTTGTAGTTTATTTAAAATTATAAAAACTAATTAAGAGTTGCAATTAAAAATAACAACAGATTAAATGTCGTATAAATACATACCAGGTGGGTAAGAAAGTAAGAAACGTTGAAGAAAAAATGATACTTTATTCCAAGTGCGAAGCCATTGACTTTTGAACTGTGATTTTAAGAAGAAATAGTGAGAAATTATTATCTGTTTGCGTTGGACTCTTCTGAGGTATATCACCGGAAGGAGTCTAAATGAAAACAAACTGTACATTCCGTGATAAGAGGGAAACAATTATTTATAAATAATTGATACTATATAAAATAGTTCTTGATCATTTCTAATCCTTTTGCGAGTTGTAGAGGTAGGTCGGGAGTGGCGGATGACAAGGTTTAGAACTTACTTAACGCTAACCGAATAGGGAGAGTGTGGATTGTGTGTACCTGAATTTTGTCCTACAACACCCGTGAATTAAATTTCAAATACATATCCATTTTTTTAAAAGCACTTTGGTTGGTGTGACTTAAGCTGAGTATGTACGAACATTATTGGAATCCCTAACGTCGTAAGACACTGATAACAGTTAGCGATGGCAATTGGGATTAACCTGTTTGAATAAACTGCGGGGCCTCAAAAATTCAGATTTCAAATAATTCCTTCTTAATTACTGTACTTGAATTCCATTTTGTTTCTTGTCAAATTATATTTTCGGGGATGTTGCGTAAGATACCATTATATGATGGACTAAAGTGAAAAACAGCGACACATCGATGAAAGCAGTTATTGTGTTATTTTGAATTCTCATTCGGTGTCTGATGTACTTCTATTGAATAACAGCACGCGAGAAAGAAGATAATAACATGGTTTCAAAACCACTAATTCCATAATTCGCACTCCAATATCTGACCCTCGGCTCGCAAGAATCAGGTGCATCGGGGTTCCAAGCACATGAAGTCTAGCCGATCTACACCGCAGGCGTGTTAGACCTCTGGGGGACTGCAACTCATAACCATCCTGATCAGGGTATCCATGGTTTTTCCTGATCACTCCAGGCGAATGCCGGGATGGTTCCTCAAAAAAGCCCATTGTCGCCTCCTGCCATATCCCATACATTCCTTCTTAAGCACAAACGGTTACACATTAGAATATGTGCAATGCACTCTCCGCCACCCAATTTTAGTGAATTGAGCAACTGGCCGGCATTATCCTTCATCATTCAGAAACTTTAATGTTTATTCCGTTTCAGAAACAATAGAGTCATGTTATGAAAATAACTGTGCATCAGTAGTGGTCTGAATAAGAACGATTTTGTAAAATTTTCATCTCCGATATTGATCATTAACATTCTATTTATTTACAATTACTAGACCACTACAAAATTTTTTTACTGCTTGCTGCAGAACGAGTTCTTTATGGAATACCTATCACAGAGCTCACAGTAATATTAACATTAAAACAAGGTCGAAAACTGATTTTAAAAAAAATATTTCATGTGATGTACAGTCGGGGACAGAATTCGAGAGACCCCTCGCCTTTCGATTATGCTTCGTTCTAGACACGAATACCGCATGGGACAGCATAACTGGTAGGTGGTACACTAAATTCATGATAAAATAGACCTCTCATACCCAGCACTTTACCCAAGACTAAAAAAAATGAGCCCGCGCAGCAAGAAACTCGCAGACGCTAGAGGGAAAGTTCGGAGTTCTGCAGTAAAAAATAATCACGAATATCACCATTTTAGTCATAATAATTATTTAAATAACCAAATTGATTGATTATAGAGAGATGGTAACACTTTTCTCCGTAATTTTGATAACCAGTTGCGTATTTTTTTTCCCTCGAATAAACAGTTAACAATTCGCTAGCAAACGCAATTATATGGCGAATACAGAAAAGAATCGCTAAATTACAGCACGGAAAACCAATAAGAGAGTTTGAATGGACATAGTTACACTTTCTAACGCTGCAGCGTTATAGAACTGTGCGTGTGACAAATACACATAAAGGTCAAGGGTAAGTAGAAAGAGCATTCACGAAAGAACTCTAATGGTAAACTAAGTCACGAAATATAAATAAACTATTCCCAGAAAATTAAATGGTGCGGAATATTAACACCTTAATTTTGTTTTCTTCATACCATATTTAGAAGGTAAGCTAAACTTGAACGCAGTAGCAACAGTTTTAGTAGTAATAATAATCATTAAGAACAGTAAATAAATAAAAAAAATCCGTCTGCAATGTGAATTAGCGGTTCCACATTTTAAATCTGGAAGATGGAAGTAGTAAAACTATCATCTCTCTCTTTGTTTCTAACTAACACTGATACTTCTATAAAATTTTCTGTCAAGCTTTATTTCCTGCCGTCCAAGCCCGATGGGTTATAGGTAACACTGTTGCCTGGCATTCGGGAGGACGCGAATTCAAACCCCGTCGGAGATCCAGTTTCAGTATTCCATGATTTTCGTAATCTCTCCAGCTGAACTCCAGAAAAGTTCCTTCAAAAAGCGGTGGCTGAAATTCTTACCCGATCCTAGTTTCCAATACTATCAGGATTCATATCACATTGCCGCCGAAGATATGACGAAGACAAAAAAAAAAATTACGTGGTGGGTATGTGGTATCCGGCTTTCGGGAGGTCGTGGGTTCGAATACCCATCTAGCCATCCAGGTAAACGTTTTAGATGGTTTCCCCAAATCACTACAGGCGAATGCCGGGATTGTTCCTTCAAAAGGCCATGGACGAATTCCTCCCCATTACTTGTCCCCAGTCCTTTCCTGCCTCTAATGACCTCGATTAGATGTAAAGCTAGAAGCAAAACATAATTGCTCAAATAAAAATAATTACATCTCTGTGGTGTGTTTTAGACCTTTTCCTTGTTGGATTTATCTTATTCAACTGCCGACATGGTAGCGAAGGGACTAGAGTGCTATTTCCACATGTGGAGAGTCTCTAGTTCGGTGTTGTTTTAGGGCTGGTCGACGTGGAAATCATTATAGAGAGAAAAGGACTTGGGCATGTTTCGGGAAGGAATTCAGCCTTGGCCATACCAGAGAATCATCCCAACACTCACGGAGTGATTTCGATTAATCATGCAATACCGAAATACGGATGGATACACGAAGATTTCAACCCCTGTCCTTCCGGATGGGATGGCTTGGGCGTTACAGGGACTCTCGGTCACTGTTGCGATTCCGGCCAGAGGCATGGGTGTTAAAGTAGGTATTGTGGTATGTCTTGTATCGTCTTTCAATTGTATGAGCAAAAAGCATTTGGAAATACATCAGTACACAGGATAAACACACAAAACAGTTTATCTGGATGAATGGCTATCGGGAGGAATACCATTAAAAATTTAAAGACAATTTTATTGAACCAAAAGGCAATTGGCTGCCTTCAAAAATATCTCACAGGTCCACCTCATCTCACAAAAAAATATTCCTTATTTGGTGCCAACTAGTAACATGGCTGAGTTCTAAACACGTATTAGGATAAAAAATTTGGAAAGTAGGCGTACTATAGTGAATCTGTTTAGTGCACACGGGAGGGGTATTTAATTTCAGTTGAGTGTATAGGATTTAATCTCTTTAACATTATGCGTGGTTATTTCGTAAGAAGAAGATCTTCCTGCTGGCTCAGTTCAGACGCAAGGAGGAAGTAACCGTCCAACAAACGTTTCGAGGAAGTGTTTATTTACCAGTGGCTCTGAGGAAGTGAAGAACACTTGTTCAGTAGAATTAGCTCTAATAAAATTTGTGAATATGACCATCCGTACACGAAATATGCCCATTTTCGAATTACGAGCACCTACAAATACAGTGACAGTCATTTGCCGAAAGTAACAGAAACAACTTCATATAACATATTAAAGTTACTTCATCATAATTAGAAGACCGATGAAAATGTTGAAAAATAACATTGAACTAATATGTATAGGTCATTAAAAATTTCTGAAAATTACTTCTCGAGGATTTTAACTTCAGCATACCCTCATTGCGTCTTGTAATGTTCTACTTGCACTATTTGATTACAAAATTAATTAATCAATATTCCGTGATAATGGAGCTATTTAAAAGAAGAAGGAAAAAAACTGGAAGTGCACGTGTGCACGTTATTGAAAATTGACATGCCTCCATCTACTGTATGTAAATATTTTATGACCTTCCGTGCCTTTGACCATTTAACCTGCTGACTATTGTGTCAGCCTTTGTTGAGGTAATGTGGAACTCTATTGTGAAGTCAACACAAGACGAACACTACACTCATTCAAAAGCAACCATTGCGCAGAACTCGAATCAGTGACCTTTATTATTATTAATAAATTTCTCTCGGGCTTCCAGCCGTGTTAAGATGTTACATTTGTGGGACGTTTCGAAGGCGTCCAACTCTGCCTTCATTCTCAACCCAATATCAATCATTAAGGCAGAGTTGGACGCCTTCGAAACGTCCCAAAATGTAACATCTTAACACGGCTGGAAGTCCGAGAGAAATTTATTAATATACAACGCCGTGAAAGATTACGATCTTACTTTATTATTATTACTCCGCGATTCACTAAAAGTGTGTGGTGGAGGGTGTATTGCTCCTATCCGAAAGGGTAATGGTTTGGAAGGGATATACGGGATATGGCAGGAGGCCTTTACAATGCGATGACAGTGTTCTAGCCCCTACACTGCTAGCGCCAGCTTAAGTATCTTGGTCGGGACTCTTGCGAAGGAATTTGTGAATGTGTCTGCGGTCGTGGTTTGCCAACACGGAAGACAATTCCGTAGGCCCACAGAACAAGGAAATTATCAGACATTTCAGGCATGAGATTTTCCTCATCCTCGTTCAACCTAACTTGCTTATATTGCTACCTGAGGCTCACACAGTAACAGACGAAAGAATTATACAGGTTTAGAACCGTATATCTCGAGTAACTTTCTGAACTTTTTTAAATTTGTTTCCAGCTTGACATCTCGACTTTGAGGTCATGGGAGACGGGAATATGGACTTTTTGGGTGAACTATACCGACGTTCGCTTACAGTGATTTGGAAAAACTGCAGAAAATCCAAATCTGGATGGCCAGAAGCGGATTTGAACCCGCATCCTCTCGAATGCCAGGCCAGAACATTATCGCTCGTCCACTACGCTCAGATTTTTTAATTGACCGTAACATATAGATATATAGGAACAATAATTATAGACTGACTCGGCCATGAATCATTTTAATATATCTATTTTTGCAGCCTAGTAGTAGACGAAAAAATATTAGATCAACTAAAGATGCCAGATCTTAATCACTTCGTCTATCACGAACCCGGAAATAACCATAGTACACCCTTTTATAACCACATATGTAACGTTTCAATTAGTTTTTCGAAGATAACATCATTTTACTTTTACATATCCAGCGTATTCCAGTTTGAAAAGCAATCATCCTTTCCTTCAGAATGCAGGCATAAGATTTTTAAAAAAGCTCCACTGCATATGGAATTAGCCAACGTCATTAACTGTAAGACTGACAGCAGTCTTTTCCAAGCCTTCTTGCTTGTAGAAATGCCAATGATGGGCTCCCGAAGTAAGTGAGAAGAATTATTGCGCCAGTTCAAATTCCTGTCGGCTATCAAATATTCGTTTTTTCCATGTTTTCTCAAATACCTTTGCAGATAATGCCAGGAGATTCCTCTGGAAGGCATGATCAACTTGTTTCATGTTCTTTTGTTCACAGTTCTCTCCTATATTATTTACCTCGACAGTAACGAGGCGTTTAGGCCCTAATTATTAAAAATGTTTATGTAATAAAAGAAGAACTGATGTGCAGTTTTCAGACGTGAAATTTTTAATTCCAAAATACTGAAATAAAAGTTCAATATAACAAGTTATATATAGATATTATTTCTGTATTGACAGGTATTTGACGGCATATATTAATCACAGCAATATCTGAAAACTTATTTCGGATATTTTTTAAAATAGCTATTTTCTTAGGCAGGATTAGGGGTAGTAATGATTCTTGTTTAATTTTTCTGCAGCGCGTCACAGCCGCCTAGTATTTAAAAAGCTATTCACACAATCGATACGAGATAATTCTTTGCAGCTATCATTTTGTAACGAATCTAATCCAGCAGTATTCTTGTCAAACTTTTCCAATTACAAAATTTATTTTGATACTTGCTTTTTCTAGGCTGCAATGAGGAAATGTAGGTTTATCTCGATGCAGATGATTCCGAAGTCACAATACAAGGAATATGGTATCGTTTTCCTGCCAGAAGGACTTCCTCATCGAATGTGCGAGTTATATTCATAACATTAGTATGCTTCAGTGCCAATCGCTACACCAGCCACATCTAGCAATTTGAGCTGATCCGTCTACTGATTGTTAAATATACTTTTTTGGATAATATTTATAGTCCGACCAGTAAGCTTTGTGAGGGTGTAGGGGAGGTAAAGTAAAACTGGAAATGGATAAGAAGATAATACAGGAATGAGATGGCACAATAGTGCAACATCTGTGTGGCTCACTGTTGGGAAGAAGCAAAAGAACACACAGTGTTAAAAGTTCCAATTACTCATAGGGCAAATTACGCGTAAATGATTGATTTTAGAAAGTCGTCGACATATATTCCGTCTTTCTTAGAATGTAGACCATTTCAGCCTATGCACTTTCTACTGGGGTCATGTCAACGTTTATGATTGGGTGATCAGTTTCCTGCGTCCTTGGCTCCTCGAGAAACCATCAGGTGGACGAAATATTTGTCCTGCTGCGACATGATATGGGAGACGTAATTCACACCCTTATATAGTTAACATCGTGTTATAGGGAACAGAGACCCAATTTTCAAAAATACGTCGGTCACAGATGACTATCCTGCAATCCCAACCTTACAAATGACAATAATTCACCTCATCGCATGAATTATTTGTGACGCCTCGTAGACGAATATTCTATTGCAGAACATCAATCCTTAATGTATCTTTAAACTGTAATGATCTATAAAAAAAAAAGAAAGGTGCTACCAGGCCTATCCTGGCCAGAAGTGGTTTTGCGTGGAGTATTTGTGTAGGACTATTAAAATTAAATGACATTCCTTTCGATAACCAAATATACGGCATACCACGGTTTATTTGTTTATATTTCCAGAAACAAATCTAGCAGCCCTTTTTTGCACCCTCTCCTACTCCTGTATTTGATTCGTAAAATGAGGGGTCCCATACTACACTACCATATTCGAGCAATGGTCTGACCAAAGTTTTGTAACCCAAATCCTTTACTTCTCTCGTATATCCCCTGATCACTCCCCCCAACAAGTGAAGAACTATGAAACTTTTCCTACCACCTGTCTAATGTGTCCTGCCCAGTTAAGCTTGTTATCAAAAGTAATGCCAAGATATTATCGCAGAATGCAACAGTGACGGATATGATAAAGGAGCTGGAATGGGATTTATTGCAAGACAGGAGGAGGATGAGGAGGGTCATGGGAGTGTACAGGGCATATACTGGCGAAGAGGCATGGAAAGATATTGGAGTAGGTATGAAAAGTAGTGCATGGAAGGGAAAAGATGACGATGACCACAAGCTGGCACTCGATTTCAGGCACAAGGGTGTGGGAAGATTCTCATTTTTAGGTAGGGTGTCAGGGATTGGAATGAGTTAACAAAAGAAATGATGAATAATTTACCGAAAACTTTGAAAGAATTTAAAGATAAAATTTGTAGAGGGCAAATGTAGGTGGGTGCAGATAGGGGGAAGATGGGTGTGTAGGTAAATTGCCACCGGAGCCTGTGCTCCATTGCAATTAAATTAAATTTAAAAAATTATTTGTTTATATTCATAATTCCAGTTACAAAACCATTTGAATATAGCTCTTCATGCAAATTAATTATTACCCTCCTTCTCATATCACTCAAATTGCTAGATGTGGCTGGTGTAGCGATTGGCACTGAAGCATACTAATGTTTGAATATAACTCGCACATTCGATGAGGAAGTCTTCTGGCAGGAAACGATACATATTTCCTTGTATTGTGACTTCGGAATCATCTGCCATCGAGATAAAACTACATTTTCCTTCATTGCAGCCTAGAAAAAGCAGTATCAAAATAAAATTTTGTAATTGGAAAAGTTTGACAAGAATACTGCTGGATTAGATTCGTTTACAAAATGATAGCTGCAAAGAATTATCTCGTATCGATGTGTGAATAGCTTTTAAATACTAGGCGCTGTGACGCGCTGCAGAAAAATTAAACAAGAATCATTTACTACCCCTAATCCTGCCTAAGAAAAGATAATATTTTAAAAAATATCCGAAATAAGTTTTCAGATATTGCTGTGATAATATATGCGTCAAATACCTGTCAATACAGAAATATATATATATATTTATAACTTGTGTTTATTTGAAATTTCTATTTTACAGTATTTTGGAATTAAAATTTCACGTCTGAAAACTGCACATCAGTTCTTCTTTTATATACATTAAACATTTTTAATAATTAGGGCTAAACGCCTCGTTACTGTCGAGGTAGATAAATATAGGAGAGAACTGTGAACAAAGAACATGAAACAAGTTGGTCAATGCCTTCCAGAGGAATCATCCTGGCATTAATCTGCAAAGGTTTTGAGAAAACATGGAAAAAAAACGAAATTTGATAGCCGACAGGAATTTGAACTGGCGCAATAATTCCCACAAACGTAACATCTTAACACGGCTGGAATCTCGAGAGAAATTTATTAATAATAATAAAGGTCACTGATTCGAGTTCTTCTGCGCATATGGTTGCTTTTGAATGAGTGTAGTGTTCGTCTTGTGTTGACTTCACAATAGAGTTCCACATTACCTCAACAAAGGCTGACACAATAATCAGCAGGTTAAATAGTCAAAGGCACGGAAAGTCATAAAATATTTACATCAGTAGATGGAGGCATGTCAATTTTCAATAACGTGCACACGTGCACTTCCAGTTTTTTTCCCTTCTTCTTTTAAATAGCTCCATTATCACGGAATATTGATCAATTAATTTTGTAATCAAATAGTGCAAGTAGAACATTACAAGACGCAGTGAGGGTATGCTGAAGTTAAAATCCTCGAGAAGTAATTTTCAGAAATTTTTAATGACCTATACATATTAGTTCAATGTTATTTTTCAACATTTTCATCGGTCTTCTAATTATGATGAAGTAACTTTAATATGTTATTTGAAGTTTTTTTCTGTTACTTTCGGCAAATGACTGTCACTGTATTTGTAGGTGCTCGTAATTCGAAAATGGGCATATTTCGTGTACGGATGGTCATATTCACAAATTTTATTAGAGCTAATTCTACTGAACAAGTGTTCTTCACTTCCTCAGAGCCACTTGTAAATAAACACTTCCTCAAAACGTTTGTTGGACGGTTACTTCCTCCTTGCGTCTGAACTGAGCCAGCAGGAAGATCTTCTTCTTACGAAATAACCACGCATAATGTTAAAGAGATTAAATCCTATACACTCAACTGAAATTAAATACCCCTCCCGTGTGCACTAAACAGATTCACTATAGTACGCCTACTTTCCAAATTTTTTATCCTAATACGTGTTTAGAACTCAGCCATGTTACTAGTTGGCACCAAATAAGGAATATTTTTTTGTGAGATGAGGTGGACCTGTGAGATATTTTTGAAGGCAGCCAATTGCCTTTTGGTTCAATAAAATTGTCTTTAAATTTTTAATGGTATTCCTCCCGATAGCCATTCATCCAGATAAACTGTTTTGTGTGTTTATCCTGTGTACTGATGTATTTCCAAATGCTTTTTGCTCATACAATTGAAATACGATTCAAGACATACCACAATACCTACTTTAACACCCATGCCTCTGGCCGGAATCGCAACAGTGACCGAGAGTCCCTGTAACGCCCAAGCCATCCCATCCGGAAGGACAGGGGTTGAAATCTTCGTGTATCCATCCGTATTTCGGTATTGCATGATTAATCGAAATCACTCCGTGAGTGTTGGGATGATTCTCTGGTATGGCCAAGGCTGAATTCCTTCCCGAAACATGCCCCAAGTCCTTTTCTCTCTATAATGATTTCCACGTCGACCAGCCCTAAAACAACACCGAACTAGAGACTCTCCACATGTGGAAATAGCACTCTAGTCCCTTCGCTACCATGTCCGGCAGTTGAATAAGATAAATCCAACAAGGAAAAGGTCTAAAACACACCACAGAGACGTAATTATTTTTATTTGAGCAATTATGTTTTGCTTCTAGCTTTACATCTAATCGAGGTCATTAGAGGCAGGAAAGGACTGGGGACAAGTAATGGGGAGGAATTCGTCCATGGCCTTTTGAAGGAAAAATCCCGGCATTCGCCTGTAGTGATTTGGGGAAACCATCTAAAACGTTTACCTGGATGGCTAGATGGGTATTCGAACCCAAGACCTCCCGAAAGCCGGATACCACATACCCACCACGTAATTTTTTTTTTTTTTTTTTTTTTGTCTTCGTCATATCTTCGGCGGCAATGTGATATGAATCCAGATAGTATTGGAAACTAGGATCGGGTAAGAATTTCAGCCACCGCTTTTTGAAGGAACTTTTCTGGAGTTCAGCTGGAGAGATTTACGAAAATCATGGAATACTGAAACTGGATCTCCGACGGGGTTTGAATTCTCGTCCTCCCGAATGCCAGTCAACATTGTTACCTATAACCCATCGGGCTTGGACGGCAGGAAATAAAGCTTGACAGAAAATTTTATAGAAGTATCAGTGTTAGTTAGAAACAAAGAGAGAGATGATAGTTTTACTACTTCCATCTTCCAGATTTAAAATGTGGAACCGCCAATTCACATTGCAGAGGGATTTTTTTTTTATTTATTTACTGTTCTTAATGATTATTATTACTACTAAAACTGTTGCTACTGCGTTCAAGTTTAGCTTACCTTCTAAATATGGTATGAAGAAAACAAAATTAAGGTGTTAATATTCCGCACCATTTAATTTTCTGGGAATAGTTTATTTATATTTCGTGACTTAGTTTACCATTAGAGTTCTTTCGTGAATGCTCTTTCTACTTACCCTTGACCTTTATGTGTATTTGTCACACGCACAGTTCTATAACGCTGCAGCGTTAGAAAGTGTAACTATGTCCATTCAAACTCTCTTATTGGTTTTCCGTGCGTAATTTAGCGATTCTTTTCTGTATTCGCCATATAATTGCGTTTGCTAGCGAATTGTTAACTGTTTATTCGAGGGAAAAAAATACGCAACGGTTATCAAAATTACGGAGAAAGTGTTACCATCTCTCTATAATCAATCAATTTGGTTATTTAAATAATTATTATGACTAAAATGGTGATATTCGTGATTATTTTTACTGCAGAACTCCGAACTTTCCCTCTGAGCGTCTGCGAGTTTCTTGCTGCGCGGGCTCATTTTTTTAGTCTTGGGTAAAGTGCTGGGTATGAGAGGTCTATTTTATCATGAATTTAGTGTACCACCTACCAGTTATGCTGTCCCATGCGGTATTCGTGTCTAGAACGAAGCATAATCGAAAGGCGAGGGGTCTCTCGAATTCTGTCCCCACTGTACAAAGTACAATAGCGGTATGCAGCAATGAACTCATACATGACATCTGACAGGTTGTTTACTTGGATTTGTTCTTATTGCAGGATCTTGGTTTACTATAAATCTCCCCCCCCCCCCAAAGACCGACTAATCAACGTTTCAGTCATCATTTGTTTTTTAAGTGCTTGGAAAATAGTTTCATTCTATAACAGGCACTTTGATTTTAGATCACTGTTTACAATTCTTTTTATCCCATTTAAATACACTGGCGGAAATTAACATCCCAAAACCAAGACGGAGTTGTCATAAGTGAAAGAAATTTGTCCACACGTATCTCCATATGAAGAATATTAAATGATTAAAAATTGAAAGTTTTACATGGGATAGTCTGAGAATTACGGGGCTATTTACTATGCAAAATTACTGTGTTTTTATCGTATATGCAGTGAAAAGTGTGGTGTAACATGACACTATTTTGTCAACGGAAGTTCTTGTTGACCAAGAATGCCAAGGCGAAGAGTGACGACCCTCTACACCCAAATGTCTAACTGTAAGAGAGGTCGGAGTATTGACGTGTTTGAAATGGGTAAATCATATTATGAAATCTCCCAAACGATTTGCCGTTGTGCAATGTCAGTATACAGACTTGTTTCACTGTGGATGAAAGAAGGCTCTAATGCTCCTAGAGCAGGCACAGGTCCATACAGAAGGATAACAGCACTTGGACCGCCAAATTGCGTGGGTGTCTGTTGCTGGCAGACGGGTGACTGCAGGCCAGATCCAAGCAGTTATTGCAGAAAGAGTTACCTCCACCCCCACCCTCGTCCCCCCCGGACGATTGTAAACCAACTGTTACCAAGTTTGGATACACTCTCTGTTCCATTAACCTGATTTAATTGCCAGCATAGTCTAAGCTGGTGTAATGCAAAATGCAAATGGTCATACATTTTTGTTTAGAGACGAGTCTGTCTGTGGCAAAGTGATAACCGACAACATGTACTCCAGCGAAGTGGAGAAATGGCCCAACCTGCTGTTATTTCAGAATGTCACACATGTGCAGCCACTGGTGTCATAGTTTGGTAGCAATCAATTTCGACAGGAGGACAGAGTTGGCTGTTGTTAAAAGCACAATGATATGCCAACGCTATGTCGATGGCGTGCTGCATCCTATTGTGATATCCTTCACGTTCACCAACCAAATTTCATCTTCCAACAGGATGATGACCGTCCTCATACTGTGCGAGGGACTACTATCACACGGCCCCCAGAGTTGTCCCCAATTGAGCTTGTCTGGTATTACAAGAGTAGACACATTAGATCACATGGTATCCCAGCACAAACTGTGCAACAACTGACTGCACAAGACAAGCAGGCGTAGAGGGACATACTCCAAGAACACATCTGAACACTTATTGATTCAATGCCAGCAAGGATCCATGAATGTATCGGTGCTCAAGGAGTGCTCACTTCTTGCTGCGAACTGCATCTAAAGGTAATAAACTTAGATCCATCTGAATTTGTTATAATTTCTTCTGGATATGGCCCCGAATATATTTACAAAGTTTCTAAAATTTCACCATTCTTGTTTTGGTGTTGAGATTTTAATTTTCGTCAGTGTACTTACTACCAGTCCTGACGACACACTGACAAAAGTTGAATTTATTAAATTGTTGTATGTTACTGAATTTCAGTATAGCATCTGCATTTCTCCGTGTCCCGGCAATTGTTTAAAGTAAGCATTTTGTTTAGAAATAATAACTTTCATATTCTGTCCTAACTCTTAAATGATTTAAAAAGTTAAAAAGAATCCCATTCAGTATTTATGCAACCGTTTTACTGCCGAGGTATAATACTTTTTTTGTTTGTAATTTGAATACGATGAAATATATAATCTTCTCGAAGGTTCAGCCTGATGGTATTGGTTTCGACATCTGGCTCTGCTGTCTTCGTCACGTATCAAGTAGCTTCCGGATTTTATAAGCTTGCTGTGACCGCCTAGACTGGTTTAACCTTAAGTCGTGCTTCCTTTTATATCGTAATAAAATGTATGCTAAAACTTGATTTAGAATACGCCTTTTCCTAGTCCCAGTTTTTGTGTGTCACCTGATTATACAGCTCACAGTACTGTCTTCGTAATTTGTAAAAATGGATGAATGAGTTGCAGGGGAATTTATAAAGATTAGTTATTCAAATAGATGGAATGTATCAAATATATACGGGAACGGTAGTACAATAATTTCTGCTCCGCTTACGCTACATAAAGGTTTTTTTTTTTTTTTTTTTTTTTGTAATGTCAAATGCGAAGCCGTATCTAAAATATTAAGATAGATAATAGTTTATAATATTTATAAAAGTCATGCGGTTATAATACAAAAGGAAAAATTGCCAAAGACAAGCAAGCGTCAGTTACGAAAGATTCGAGACACTGTTGTAGTTTAAGAAGTACATAATCGACACGTGCATCTTTCTTGCAGTTCTTCCTTCTTCAACTTATTTGTCAACTGAATTGTTATAACCCTTTGCATACTGTGTGTAATGAGGATTGTCTATTCTACGAAGTGGATAATGCACGGATAGTTATGCGATGCTTCAAGAAAATAGAAACAAAATGGAAATCCCTTGTTTGTTGGTAATACCAGTTCTAAAGCTACACTCTCTTCCATGAACACTTTCGCATATGTTAGCTTTGCTCTGTCTATTGAAAATTAACTAAGTCGTTTTAACGGAACCATTGATGTGCTGGTTGGTGGCAGAAATAGTCTGAACATATCAGACCACTAAACAAAGGTGACGTGAGAAAGAATAGATGGGTTTCAGACCGCAGACAACCAGCTTACATGTGTCGACTGCAAATTCCATACACAGCGGACAAACAATTGTGATCATGCGCTCAGCCCATATTGACTGGTTGAGAAAATTCACACAACTTGTAATAAAAAATTTCTGTAGTAAAAGGTTCCTTACTAGAAAATGGTATTGTTCAAAATATAAATCTTTTTATTTGTAACACTGACCTAGAAAATGTGCTATATTGCACAGCACCCTATAGAAGTCGAGCTTCGATTATACAAATACCTGAAAAAAGAACACTGAAGCAGCTGAGAAGCGGAGCTAGAGAAGTGTGTTAAAAATTATGTTACCAGATAAAGTACGAAATGAACATCTTTTACTAATGGTGAGTGAGGATAGAAGTTGAAGAGTTCCACAGAAGGACGTGACGGGATTATGTGCCACATTTTAAAAATTGCGGGGTTGGTTAATTTGTTAGTGGATTGAACTTTTGAAAGTAAGATCTGTAGAGGAAGACAAAGTTGGATCAAATGAAAGAGATAATTGTGAACTTTGCTTGTAATGGATATGTAGAGATTATTCAGATTAAGGAGACATTGCGCATTATATCGAACCGTTTGCAAGACTGATTAAAAAAAAAAAAAACAGTTTTTAAATGAGGACTCTTCTGGAGTGTGAATGGGTTGTGGTTTGGTCTAAAGGGTTATCTTGAAAAGTCTCTATCTGCAAATACTACAAGGAGTAAATAGTACGTAATTATATTAACTAGTGATCACCCAGGGGTCGAAATTCGACCGTAATTCATTAAATTATGTAGTTTCTTTCGTGAAAGAATAATAATCATTATTTGAATTTGTTCTATTGCATTTGCAAAGATGTATAATATACTGCATACATTAACGTCGTTGGCTGCGAGCGTGTACCAATACGTTATTAACTTGTGTTGTTTGCCTTAATTCCGTGCAACACATATAAAATCAAAATGACACACTCCATACGTGGCTGTATCCTAAATTTTAGCTTCTGAATTAACCATGATGAAATGTATTAATGAATGTTTGTAAAATAATTTTGACTTTCTATTTATCGATGTTTCATTTGAATTTGGTCCATCATACAATAATTTAAAATATTAATTTTGACTTAAGGCCGATAAAACTGCTTCAGCTTTATCACAACATGAAGTAAGTGCAGTCCTTTGCGTTGAAAAACCTGTATTGTAAATTCGAAACTATCAAAATTTCTTGGATTGACATTTAGTGCGCATTTAAAAGTATCCACAAAAATAATGTCATCATTTTGTGTGTTCACTATTTAAATTTGGTCTATTATCATTTTGAATTTCACGCAAATAGGTATTCCTTCTCTCTCTCTCTCAAAGTAGGTGCAAAGATCTGAATAAAAAAAATAAAAATAAATCCTTAATGAAATTACTGAAATTTTAAAATCAAAAGACCGTTAACCAAAATTCAACCTTTTAAATAATAAAACGACCATATAGTACCTGGCAGAATCGCTACATTCCTTTTCGAAATGTTCCTAACTTCAAAGATTAATCCCTACTTTATGCGACTCTTTTGTTTCACCAAAGACCACAGATTATCTCAATGCTGGGAATACACGGATCCGATTTCGCGCACACAAACGTTCGCGAATTAATTTTTTATTTAATAATGTATTTGTAACATGTATTAACTATGCTTAATATATATATATATATTTTTTTCCTTTACTGTTGACCAAAGACCACAGACATTGGCGGAATCGCTTAGTGTCGTTGCCACTAAAAAACCAATTGAATGTAAACAACGAATGTATTATTTTATTTAGTTTAATGTATTTGTAATAGATATTATATATAGATTTTAGCTTAATGCACTTTTTCTTCATATAAACTTTAACTATGCCAAATCTCACACTTCTCCGTGTGCGCAATATTCTTAAAAAGGGATCCAAAGTTTTCGGTTAGCGTATTAATACAGATTCCTGAAAGGAATGGTAGAGGATAAAAATGAAAATACTTGTTTACCTTTGAGATAGGAGACTTCATCGTAGCGCGCCTCTATATCTTCAGGAGTGTCTGCTTGGCTAAAGAGAGCGCTGCGCCCTCCCCTGACGTCATGGCGGAGAGCAATCTGCGTCACAGAGACCGGAAACTGTGCTCGGAGCTGCCATTCCGGTTTCAGCTGCAATCAAAACGACTGTGCTACAGACTTGGTTTTCAGAACGGAATAACAAATTCAGGAGTCGTAGGAAGGAAAATGCACCCCCATGTTTGCAGAATATGTTGAGATCAACTAGGGTAGTAACGACCAGCACGGATTTAAATTCTACCTCAAGCAAACCAATGATCCTGTTCCAACTTTTCAATAGACTAGCGACATTACTCGTGCATTTTGGGGTGATTTAAACTATAGAATCTTTAGTCGACCAGTGAGAAACATGTGTATCAAGCCTCATAAAAATTTCCTCAGCCATTTCATGAATATTACAAAACGTATACTAACCACCACGCCACTCGAAGGTGGCACTTTGGGGTTGATTTACACCTATAGTATTTTGAGTAACATAAAGGAAAACATTTATACTAAATTTCATCCAAATCGCCCAATCGTTGGAAGAAAAATAAACATGTCTTTAAATGAATCTTTGTAAAAATAAATTTTTAATGCTGCAAACAGTGAATAGCAGTCGTAAAAAAAGTATTCCTTCGACCAGGGGCCCCGAACCGCCGTCCTCAGCACAGGAAAATTACGACTTAACCTGTACAATCGTTTTCATACTGGTATTTTAGTGACTTCTTTACTGCTATACAGTCAGCATTTATTTTCAGTTGCATGCAGAGCTTCTCTGTATACAATACTAGCCGATACCCGTGTGGATTAAGAACTTCGTTGCCAGAATTGTGTATAGATAGGTGTTGGTAACGTAGGATTGGTCCCAGACTACACCGAGTTGGGATAATATGACAGGACAGCCATCACTATATCATTCTACCGTCGAATCTGTCTCATGAAGAGAATCAATTTCCAACATATTTAAAAACAGAAAAACAAACGAAGGTGTGGGGGGAGGGGGGGGAGAAGAGTTAACTAAGGGACAGTTTTATTTCAGGTTGGTCTTTTCTTCTTTCTTCAGCATGAGCATCCTGAATCTTGGGTTCTATAACTATAGCTGCTCGTGCTCTGCTAGAGCTATACCTTAGTCCAGTTTACGCCCGCAAGGCATGTCATAAAAGAAGGACAAAATAAACTGGTGCCAGAAATATTTAAGTGGACACTAAGTAATAGTACGGAGAAAATCTACATCTATACTAAATAATACGTTTTGTTTCTAAACGAAATTTACTGACAATGCATACACTAAAATAATGCACGAGAAGCACAGCTTGAGCAACCAACGTAACGTTTCAGTCTAACACACACATCCGTCTCTCTGTCAGTATTCGATATGTTCTCAAGAATTTCATGACTGCAACTGTTATTCATACCGAGAAAAATGTCATGAGCTCTTCTAACAGATACAAAGTATCTCCATGTCAACTTTAGTCAATATCGGTATAGCCATTTCGTCATCAAAACGTAACAGACAGACTTACTTCTGCATGTATAGTATTATTAGCGCAGATCACATAGACTGACTGCGAGAATAAAAGCCCCTGAGGGAGTAAAAAATATACACCTACAGCATTGCTAAACTACCTACGATTTGCCTCGCATTGCGCCCCTAAATTTGTGGTATCTACTGTTTAACATGTAATCTGAACAACAGATGGTGATTCATACGATCAAAAACAATTTTTAAAAATCTTTGCTTCGACGGGAATTCCACCCGGAAACCACGCTCCAAATAGTAGTAAGCAAGCGCTTGAACCACTGAGCTATTACACCGCTACATGCAAATGTGGTACAGAGACCTACACATCCTCCGCATCTGTCTATCGCCAGTCAGTAATTTTTTTAAATGATATGACAACATGTATTATTTTTCAACAAAATGTAGACATTATTTTTCTCCTTGTTTCAAAGAATAAGTGTGCAAAGTTTCATCGAGATCGGATGAAAACTGTGGATTTGTATGAAGAACAAACAAAGAAACATAAATACATTCATCTTTATATATATAAAAATCTCGTGTCACGATGTTTGTCCGAGATGAACCACAAAACTACTTAACTGATTTTGATGAAATTTGGCTTACTGAGTGTAATTTGGTCCAATTTAAAAGATAGGTTAGTTTTTAGTTTTAGTTATTGATCCTTAATATTTATTATTGCGAATTAAATGTTGGTTCAATGTTTGTCGTAGGACAATGGTTTGTAACTAATTGTACGTGCAATAAGTTTGAGCGTTGTAACGATTCGCTAAGCTCCCCGTTACATATCACTTTTTATTGTATATAAAGTAAAGGAATAGAATATTTTTCCATTTCTTGGGATGTCCACTGTATGTTCGAAAGATGCGCTTGAAAGGGTGAAAGGCAAGGATTTGACGCTTCAGTGAAGGGTAGTCTGGCTGGCGCCTTTTGGGCAGAATGTTAAGAGGATTAGGGATTTCTGTCGGACAGGCCGTAAACAGAATTCCTTCCTCCCGAAGGAGACATCGGCTCTCGAAGATTGCCGAAACTTAACGTGGCCAAGAGAAGCATAGAATCACATGACGTCAGATGGTCAGCCAATCACAGGGAACATAGTACTAAGATTCGGGGAATTTTATGTTCTATGTCGTCTTCGAGCCACATGAGGCGGAGTTAGAGTTTACCTCCGTGGCGGCAGAAAAAGACGAGGGACTTCCTTCCTGACTTCCTTCCAGTCGGGAGGCCAGCCAGGATCATTCGATTCCGGATCCCAGACGAGTCACTGGCGACTTGGGGTCCATGTGTGCTGGGCTGACTTGTGTCCTGGAGACCATCTGAGGCGCACTTCTAACTTGTGACTTGCCGCATACTGCTGGCGTGGCCAGTTACGACGATCGACCAGGTGGTCATCTCCGCCCAGCGCTACCTGCCGTGGAACGGTAATGTGTTTCTACGAAGCCATTCAGCCTGCAACTCACTTTGAAACTGTACCCTTAAGCGCATCTGAGATAAAGATCCTTGCTCTGATCTGATAAAACCACTGAGCTAGACTGTGTAACTGTCGAATGACAGGTTAATCATTCGTGGCGTCCCAACCCATTAAAATTCATTACTGTTTGCTATCATCATAACTGGTAACATACTTTGCATTAGAATATTTGTAAGATTTTTAAAGTACAACTATACTTGTTTGCTTATATTTAAAGGGCTCATTGTACATCTGAGCGTTGCTTAGAAAATTGCACAACCTCTTGTTTATTAACGTAATGGTAAATACGCTCAGATTTGTAGATGCCATTGTAAAAATCTTTATTAAAATGTCTTTTTGTGACAGTTTTCAAATCCCAAAATCATCCAATTCTCATTTGAATAATTTACATTTAATTATAGTACCCTGTATAGCGTAAAATCAATTAAGAATTAATTAATAATTCTCCCCCCCCCCTCCTGGTGATACGCTACAGCGTTGTGGTGACTCAGTGATTAAGGTGTCTGACTGGAGATCTAAAGAACTCTGGTTCGAATTCTTGTGCCTGCTGTGATTTTTATACGCACTTAACTTGGCCTTAACCTCCGGCGCAGGGGCGGAATGCGCAGCCAATGGAAACCAGGTCACTACGACCGTACGAAATTATTATTATGGTTCCATAGGTTTCTAACAGATGGTGAAGTATTAATTAATCAACACAACTCTTGATTATCTAGGTTGGGTAACAATCCAGTAGATGGCGTTGTGTTTCAATTTATTTTATGTTACAGTCTACTCCACGTCATATGTGTTTATGTATGACATAACCCAGTTTCGTGAATTTTTCGTGTGGTATCATTTTTATAATTGTGCTGTGTATCGTTTGTATGTTATTATATTTACACACATGTTTATAACGTTGAGGAAAACGTTACGATAAATTCAAAAACGTGTATGTATTTGTTGCTTGCTTCTCATTTTTCTTCTTCTTTTCGTTATGGCCAGCTAGGGACCACGTGTCAATTTCAATTCTTCCCCTGTTGTTTTTTTCTTTCTTCCTCTCGTTAATACAATGTGTTTTCTCTTTCTCTCTTCAGACCATTTTGCACCCGTTTTCTTCTCCTCTCTACCTTGGAATCCTGCCATATTCGAAATCTGCTTTTGAAAATATTTTCTTTCCATACTGTTCACTGATATTATTTCGTTTCAAATTTCCTTAACCTCTTGAATCCCAAAACAATATTTTAAAATCATTTTTGTTAGCCTGGTGTCATCCATGCGATAGATGTGTCGAAAAAATATCATTTTCCTTTTTTCTGACTGATTCTGTTATTTTTTCAATGTTATGATATAATTCCTCATTAGTTCTTATCTTCCATTGTACTGTATTTTTCAATGGACCCAAAATTTTCCTTATAATTCTCCATTCCAATATTCTTAGCTTATCCAATTTCTAATTCTATAGCGAGCGGTCTGGTGGCTAAGTGGTTAAGGCATCTGACTGGAGATGAGAAGGTCCCTAGTTCGAATCCCTGTCTCTGCTGGGATTTTTTATAGTCATTTAACCCGATTTTCCCCTCTGGTACAGCCTGCTGTATAATGTGAAGTACGCTAGAACGCTTCCGTGGTCGGAATTCCGTGTAAAAATGTAGGTCTCCTGTACTCGGCAGAGTTGCCGGGTTAGGTTAAGGCGACGACAAGGGTGGAATGCACAGCTGACAGAAGCCCTGTCATCAGGCCAATACGACAATACGGAATTAATATTATTTAATATCAGGCATTTACTTGCATAGAGGCATTCCGGTTTCAGCACTGTATTATAGTGTCTTATTTTAAGCCTTTTAGAAAGGCACTTTTTGTTGTAATTCAACTATTTTTATTATTGCAATTATAAATTTCAGTGAAATGCCGCCAAAAAAATCTAACCTCAACAATGCGTGTAGCAGAGAGGCACGACGCAAACGTGTTGAGAGGTTTCATCAATCAGCAGAACAAATCGCGGCAAGTAACGAAGCTCAAAGAATCAGGACAGCAGAGCGTCGTATGCAAGAATCTCAAGAACAGCGTGATGAACGTCTGATACAGAATATATCGAGAACAAGAGGGACACGAGAACAGCACATCGCTACATTTAGAGAAAGGGAACGAGAGAGACAGCAAATCAGCCTTGCATTAACACGTATATCATTTGTTCGTCTTGCGTTCGAATATGCACCAGACATTGATTACTCTGCACATTCTAAAATTGCAATCGGTGCAATGGACAAAGTATGCCAATACTGTCAGGCGTTGAAATTCCGCAATGAAGCAGCCGGCATGTGTTGTGTATCAGGAAAGTTGTATTATTACCTCTACCCACTACCCCAGAATCTTTGCAATCACTTCTTGCTGGCAAATCAAACGATTCGAAATTGTTTCTGCGCAAGACACGCAAATTCAATTCCTGATTCCAGATGACGTCTTTTGGAGCAACTAAAACTTGCGATCTCACATCTGATAGGACGTCATTTTGAAACTACATTCAAAATACAAGGCCAGGTGTACCATAAGATTGGGTCGTTGATACAGATGCCTAATGATGTCCCGAAGTTACTCCAAATCTATTTTATGGGAAGTTGTGAAGAACGCGTGACAAGTCGGTGCCAGTATAATTTCATCGAACAAGCAGAAGAGAGAGCAATTGTGGTGTTGTTGGAAAATTTTTTGGAAAATAATAATCAACTTATTCAATTGTTTAAAAGAGTGTCGCCACAATTGAAGAATGACAACTATCAAATTGTTATCAAAGCTGGCAAATTACCATCAGTAGAATACGCTGGCAGGTTTCAACGCGACAACTGTAGATGTAGTTGCAGTTATTATAGTTAGGTGATCCAGTTGACAATAGAGCCATTAAAATCACACGTCGAGATAGCACTGTTAGTATAATTTCGGATCTACACCGTTCGTATGACGCACTCCAGTATCCACTGATATTCTGGCAAGGGCAGGATGAATATCATATCAACATCAAACAGTGTGATCCAGTTACTGGTAAATTTAATATTGCAACTATTTAATTCCTTATTTTATTAATACAGTAGACCAGCGGTATTCCGAACAGAGGCCGGATTATCGCGGGCCCACTATATTAATTTCTTATTCTTCTAATTTGTTTTTACTATTTAATTTCTTATCTTTTTCAGGTAATGAAACAAATAAAAGAGTTACTTCAATGAAGTACTACATCCACCGATTGATGATTAGACGTAATCAGGATAACTATATCCTTCGATATCGTCAACTGTACCATCAATACGTCGTGGATATCTACGCTAAGATTGAAAACGAAACGTTTGCGATTTATTCGATACAACCAGGCTAAGTTACGATCGGAGGAATAAATCCACGTACGAGATGCTATTATCGGCAATATAGATGAAAATTTAAATGCCAATGATATCGGTAATGCATTTATTTTACCTTCAAGCTATATCGGCAGTCCACGGAACATGCAGGAATATATACAAGATGCGATGACTTACGTACGTCATTATGGTCGTCCAGATTTTTTTATTACATTTACATGTAATCCGAATTGTGAGGAAATACAAACTTTGCTATTACCATGCCAACAATCAATGCATCGTCATGATATCACGGCACGTGTGTTCAAACAAAATTAAAATCATTGATTGATTTAATCGTAAAACATTCGGTTTTCGGTAACACACGTTGCTATCTGTATTCGATTAGAGTGGAAAAAGCGAGGTTTGCCTCATTCTCACATTTTGATTTGGCTTGAAGTTAAAATCCGTCCAGAAGAAATTGATCAAATAATTTAAGCCGAAATTCCGGACCCGGTAATTGATCAAGAATTGTTTGATATTAGTTACCAGTCACATGATCCACGGACCGTGCTGTGCTTTTAACATGACATCGCATGCATGGAAGATGGGAAATGCAAGAAGCGTTTCCCAATGGAATATACGAGTGACACTATTACTGATATCGACGGTTATCCGTTGTATCGCCGCAGAAACGCTGAGAAGTGGTGGCCACACATTTACGATGCGAATGTCAAATTCTAGAAACCAAGTTGAAATTGACAATCAGTGGGTGGTACCATACACACCATTGCTTTCAAAAACGTATAAGGCTCATATTAATTCGAGTTTTGCAGTTCTGCAAAATCCATTAAGTACATTTGCAAATAAGTTAATAAAGGCAGTGATTGGGCCGTATTTGAGGTAAAAAATGTAAATAAAAATGACGAAATTGCACGATACCAGATAGGTAGATACATCAGCAGCAACGAAGCTATCTGGCATATTTTTAGTTTTCCCATACATGAAAGAGACCCTTCTATCCAGCATGTTGCAGTACATCTTGAAAACGGTCAACGAGTATATTTCACAGAACAAAATATTCTACAAAGAGCACTTGAGCCTCCAAAAACGACATTAACTGAATTTTTCACATTGTGTCAAAAATCTGATGTGTTCGACCAATTCGCAAAAACATTATTATATACCGATGTTCCACGCTATTTTACATGGAACAAATTAGGTAAAAAATGGGAGCCACGTAAACAAGGAGAACCACATCCTTTGATCCCAGGCATATTAAAAGCCAAGACATTAGGTCGACTCTACACAGTACATCTGAAACAACGTTAATGTTTCTTTTGCGTTTTTTGTTGGTGATTGTTCCAGGACCAACTTCTTTCGAATTTTTACGAACAGTTAATCGTCGAGTGTTCAATACATATCAAGATGCATGTCGCGAGTTGCAGTTGCTGGTGGATGACAATCATTGGGACCTGACAATTGCTGATGCAGCGTTGACATCCACGCCGAATAGTAATCGCCAACTATTTGTAATTATTTTGACAACATGTTATCCAACACAGTCATCGATTTTGTGGGGAAAATATAAAAACGGTATGGCTGAAGACATAATTCACCGAGTTAAACAAACAAAAATATGCCCAAATCTAGATTTCACACCAGAGATGTATAATGAAGCATTAGTGTTAATCGAAGATTTATGTATTTTAATTTCAAATTTACCACTTAATCATTATGGTATGCCGTCACCTGATCGCCCGGCCACCGACTTAGTTAACAGTGATCTGCAACGAGAACAACACAGTATAACAATCTGGACTCAGCTACAATTATTGCGAAAAATGAGCCATTACTGACAGCAGAACAAAAAAATATTTATAGTCGGATTATGCTGATTGTCTGACTGTAGATGCTGAACAAGGCGGTTTTTTTTTCTTGGACGCACCAGGTGGAAACGGTAAGACATTCTTAATATCGTTGATCCTTGCGAAGGTACGGTCACAACAGGAAATTGCATTGGCAATTGCATCGTCAGGCATTGCTGCAACTTTGTTAGATGGTGGGCGAACCGCTCATTCAGTATTTAAGCTGCCACTATACATTCATAACAAACCAAACGCAATGTGTAACAAAAAACAAAAACAAAAAACAAAAAGCGGAATGGCTGCAGTGTTGTAAAAAAGTTCAGTTATAATTTGGGATGAGTGTACTATAGCTCATAAACATTCGCTCGAAACATTTCATTGAACTATGCAAGATTTGAAAGGCAGCGATAAACTTTTCGGTGGTACTGTCCTACTACTCTCTGGTGACTTCAGACAGACATTACCAGTGATTCTTCGCTCTACTTTTGCCGATGAGATTAACGCATGTTTAAAACAATCGTTTTTACGGCGGAATGTCGAAACACTTCGATTGGCCATGAACATGCGAGTACAATTGCAAAATGATCCATCGGTACAAGTAATTTGTAAGCAATTGGTGGATATTGTAAACAGGGAAATAGAACTGCATCGAAATACACAATGCATCAAATTGCCAGACAAATTCTGCACTGTTGTTCACTCAAAAAATGAACTAATTGAGTGTGTGTTTCCGTATATATCAAATAATTACTCAGATCATAAATGGCTCAGTAATCGCGCTAATTTCGCAGCAAAAAATGTTGATGTCAACGAAATTAACTTTCAAATAGAACAGTTGTTGCCAGGTGATCTGATGTCTTTTAAATCAATAGACACTATTGTAGATGAAAATGAAGCCGTAAATTTTCCAACTGAATTTTTAAATATTTGGATATACCATGAATGCCACCACACAATCTTCGGTTAAAGATTGTTTCACTGATTATTCTACTTCGGAATTTGAATCCACCTAGATTATGCAACGTTACACATTTGGTCATCAAAAGGATCACTGGAAATGTTGTTGAAGCAACTATTTTGACTGGAAAGTTTAAAGGAGAAATCGTCCTGCTTCCACGTATTCCAATGATACCGTCAGAATCTCCAATACCATTTAAATGGCTTCAATTTCCGATTCGTTTGGCTTTCGCTAAGACCATAAATAAGTCTCAATGCCAAACAATGTCCGTTTGCGGCTTGGACTTGGAAAATACGTGTTTCTCCCATGGGCAGCTATATGTCGCCTGCTCACGTGTAGGGAAACCATCCGATCTATTTTATTAGCAAAAGACAGACTAACCAAAAATATTGTACACCAATTAGCGCTCAGAGAAATTAAAATTATAAATTGTAATAATTTAAAATAATGAAAATAATTGTTAAAAATATTGAATTATAAACTTCATCTACCTCATTTATAAAACGGAAATTTCAATTTATAAATAACTAAAAAATAATTTATTTATTTTTATAAATATCAATTTTTATATATTTTCATTTACGTAATTTGTAATAATATGTAATTAAAACTGTTTATGTTCGTTTGTCCTTCATTTCAACTATCCAAAACTCTTTACTAATTACTTTTGAATTTTCAAGTCGACTAAAACGTTTTTGTCTTTATTAGTGAATATTAATTTGACTACATTAGGTAGTTTAGAATAACATTGATCCAATGTACTATAACTACTGAGTAACAGCAACGCGTGACCGGGTCAGCTAGTATATATATAAATATGTAGATAGATTATTTGTTACACCATCTGAAGCATACACAAACATGTTAGTGAAACCACTTAATCTGGATAGCCGTGGCTGAAACAGCAGGTAGTGATATCGACGCCCCGGCCGAAGCGTCTGTCCATGTGCTATATTTATCGTCATAGCAAAACAGACGCTTATGGGAAACTTTGCGTACTTGAAGCGGAATGCGAAAGTATTTGGTAAGTGGTATCCAGGGAATAAAAACTTGTCCTTCGGCACCGCATCCCTTAAAAACACTGATATTAAATTTTGATACAAAGTGGTAACTTTAAGTAGGGTCCCACATGGCCTTTTTGAAGGAAGCATCCCGGCATTCACCTGGAGTGATTTGGGGAAACCATGGAAAACCTAAATATGGATGCCCGAACTGGGATTCAAACCTGCGTCCTCCCGAATGCGAAGCCAGAGCGTTATCGCTCATCCACCACGCTCGGAGACTCGATAGGCTCAATGGTGGATGCAACTTGCTCGAAGATCCTATTGATCGAGCTATAGACAATACAATACATGTATTTCTCTATCTACGCAAGTTAATATAATATTGTTAGTAGAGGAATCTTGATAGTTGCCAGCTCGTAAATATAGCTCGCTCGCTGATCAGAGAGTTCTCTCGATTTATTGCTGCCTCTATTTCATAGTTATCTGATATAATTAGTTCCTCAGAAGAAGAATGATTTCTCATTACCCAGATGGAATTCTTTTTCTTCTTCCGGAAACGTATCTTACCAATTTCATTTAATAAGTCCGAGAATTCTTGTGTCTTTGCCGCACCTAGGTGGCCGTATACTGATAGAAAAGTGCAGACTTGTTTGAGGCCTGAAACTGAAAGTTTTTGAGACAGACATTGGTTTCAGCCGCTCTTGTGCCTTGTCGCACTTGAGACGGCTCTATGGTTTTACAGAGTGTATTTTAGGACATTATTATGAATTTTATCGTTAGATTTAAGAATTGCGAGCGTGGTGCAATATTAGAATTCACCAGTTGAGGTGAAGATTGCAACACGATCCTTCGTGGGAGGAAAGAACGCCATGGGATTGCATCGGTTTAGCTAATTCTATAAATAGCAGTGCAACCACCAAGCGTGGCTCTTTGATCACGCCATCGTCGGAAAGAGGATGTCCGATCCAGAGAAAAGTTTTAATTTTTGTGGCAGTGTTTGAGTATAAAGTGTGCATCTAGTTATTTGCAATAACCGTCTCAGTTGGTCTATTGTCATGTACGGGGAGTCAATTGATTGGTTGCTACATTTTGTTATTATTGTTAATAGAATGTGAGGATTTTAGTATAATCAATCCAATTAGGTTTTTTCGTCGAAACTAGCGAGGGCTAAGTTTATAGAAGAGTGGCCAGAAATGTATCAGGTTCGGAATGCAATAAAATACCAACGAAATTAATTATTATTCGACACTTAGTAGTTGTTAAACTGTTAAAAAATTACCACGTCTGTTCTGCTTTTTATATTCGTAAAGGACTTTGCTCTAATTTAGCAGTTGTGAATTAGCCATTAAGTATTTTTTGAATGAAGTGTTATATTTTATAATTGTGCATCAAGTAATTGATAGGAACTGCTAGGAACTTTATTTATTACAGATTGCAAATCTTCAATGTTGCAAAAGTATTAAGACGCTTTAACGTATTATTGCTGGAAGTAACAGAAGTATGATGTTGTTGTTGTAGTTGTTATTGTTTTTGTTTTTGTTGTTGTTGTTGTTGTTGTTGTTGTTTTTTTAGAGGGAGGAATTATTGAAAAATGTGTTGTGTAAGGAATCTTCTGATAGCAATTTAAATAATATAACGTTCGGCGAGTCTAAAAATAAAAGAAAGCTGTGCATTAAAGACTTAAGTGGAAATTATTTAATCTCTATCTGTTATCATTTAATAGATTTGAGATTTCCTGCTAACCTTTTGTGAATTTCAGAGGAAGTATTGAAGTGACCATAGACTGAGGGGAAATTACCTTATATTATTTTATTATTATTAAAATGTTCTTATGAACTCGCTTTGGGCTATGTCTGTCCGGGTGGAATTTAGTAATTGATTTTAAATTAACTTCTCGATGAGCTAAAGACTTGAAATATTGACCATAGCTCAGAAATGGATGACAATGCATGAAAATGTGAAAAAAATGAAAAAGTTGTGCGGAAAATTTGAAAATTCGGGAAAAACTAAAAGTTCTCTTTTCTATGGACTGATTTGGGTAATTTTTTTAAATGTTGGTAATAGATGGAATAAGGTTTTTAGTTAGAGACAAATTGGAAAATTTGACCCAAAAATTGGAAAATTCGGAGGACTGATTTGCCTAATTTTTCTTAAATGTTCGTAATAGTCCGAATAAGGTTTTTAGTTAATGAAAAATTGGAAAAGTTGCACCGGAAAATTGGAAAATTTCGAGGAAACAAAGTTTTTTCTGTGTACCGATTTGGATAATTTTTTAAATGTTCGTAATGGTGCGAATAAGGTTTTAATTGATAAAAAATTGGAAAAGCTGCCCTTGGAGCATTCGGAGAAAACTGTTTTTTTTTCTGTGTACCAATTTGGCATATTTTTTAAAAATATTCTTAATAGTCAGAATAAGCTTTGTAAAGAAAGAAAAATTGCATAATTTGCCTGTAAAATTCGGGGAAAACTAACTCGCTATGATCTTTACCGGTCCGGCAAGGAACAGTTGTCGCGTTGCCGCAGCATGATCCAAGAGTATAGAGAGCAGTCAGCTGTTTTATTTTGATTTGTCTATCTATGCAGTGTTAAAATTAATGAGAAAACACTGAATAAACGGTGCAGTTGTAGGATCAGTCGTTACGATATTATTTAGTGTTCAGTTAATTTTTGTTTACAAGAGATTCCTAACTCTAGACAGCCTTCCTCATAGAAAAGTCTTATATCCCGGCCCCACACCGTTACATGCCCGGAAGAAGAGATAGAGGTGGACACCGATAGACGGCGCTAACAACAGGCCAACTAGCGCCACCGCATAGCAGGGTTTCCGCCACGGCCAATCAGAAGCGACTTGCCTAGTATAAATACAGCCGCGCGGTCCCACATAGGACAGTGTTATGTTCACTTCTACTCAGTTTCGTTTCCGTCTCTCTGTGAACATCTCGGTTTACGTTCGGTTACTCCTTTGGACTCTGTGCATAGCATATTGGAATCGGATCAGTGCGCGTCTCGGTCTACGTTCGGTTTCTTCCTTGAACTCTGCGCAGCTCATCTTGGACTTTGCTTCGGTTCTCACTTGATCGTCTCCGGAAACCGCCCGTCCGCCATGTTGACATTTCTGCCGCCGTGCGGACACAGCACAAAGTTTCTCTTATGGTAAAGGAGACAGCTACTCAACGCAAGCGACGCTTAGAAAAGCAGAAGCAAAAGCGACATACAACGCTTCAACAGAAATTGGAAGCAGATCGGTCTGCAAGATTAGCCAAACGTCGGAAGCGAGCAGCAGAAGTTCATGAACATCAGCGTAAGGTCGAACGCACTAATGATAAGGAAGGTAAGGCTCATGCAAGATCCATCTAGAAATAGTTCACACACTCTTCTCGACTTGCTAGTGACGCACAACGACATGACGAAGCAAGCGCAAATGAAACAGTTAATCAGCATAACTCTCGACTAGAATCTAGCCGATTTAGATTCTCGGAATCAAAAACTAGAGAGACAAGTAGGGTACGTGGAGCATGATTACGATGTCGACGTGAGGCTTATACTCAACCTTTAGCTGATGACTCAGACTTTCAATCAACTACACACATTTTTTGTGACAAGTGTTGTAATATCTGCCAAAAAAAACTGCTACCCTAATCAGGTACTAAATTATCGTTTGACTTTGCCAAAGCCATACTTGCCACCGGAAGTTGCCGCTAAAAATGATTTACTTGTATGTCATCGATGCAATATGCATTTGAAAAGCTCAAAAGTCATGCTCCATCTAAGGCGTTTTGGAATAACATGCTTCCAGGTGATATTCCTGATGAAATTGCAGCATTAATTGAACCAGAACAACGTTTACTTCAGCGCATTATTCCGTATGTCAAAGTGATCAAATTTCCAGGTGGATTTGGTCAATACAGTTTCAAAGGTTGTGCAACATTATTTGCTCTCGATATTTTTGCAGTGAAAAGCTACCTGAAATTCTTCCTCGATCGAGCACAGATGTAGGAATGGTTGTAGTAACTGAAACTCTAAATAACTTAAATTTATCAAGAAATTACAACATATCGCCCAATCGTGTCTACACAGCGGTTGATTGGTTAATTGCAAATATCCCACTCTACTAGGACGTACAAGTAAATCTATCATTGCTCTATTAAATACGCAGGATATCATTCACGTTATTCCAGCTAAGCCGGAACAATCTGATGACCAAGCTACTGATGCTGCAACTGGCAGTGCCTATTTGGAAATTAATGATTTATCTCGAGTCATAAGTGCCTCCTGGAATCAAAATAATGAAATCTTCCGATCTGGACATGCTGGACATCAATGCTTTGCCACCGTTGTTGAAAATTTAATTCTTGCTGCCATTCTTCCACCTAGCCAATGGGATGCAAATGTTTTAAATCGAAACAGGAGCGAAGGCGATAGATTTTACGAACGGATTGACAGGGAAACTAAAACTCAACAAGGTGCTTTTCCAATTGATAATCGCGGCTATTTAGAGATCAGAAATATTGATGTTGTAAGAGATGATATCCTTATGTTCGACAATATCTTTGCTGTTAAATATAATGATTTAGATGGTGCCTTCAATGGCAGTTTATGCGACAGGGAAATTGATGTAGTTAATTTCCTAAATCTTCCTGCTTCGATAGACTTATTGTTCGTCGAACAAAATGTTGGTATTTTGATAGTTGCCGGTAGTGCATATGGTATCGTGCATTATGATGACAAATTTTATTTCACCAATTCTCATTCATGCGGACCGAAGGGGGGGGGGGGAAATTGGAGCTTAAAATGGAAAAGCATGTGTCATCGAATGTGACACTCTTGACCAGTTTCTTCGTATTTTCCGCCGAACTACAGTTCCAATGCAGGTACACAATTTTCAATTATTGCAATCAATGAGGTCATAAAAGAAAGAGTTGTACCAATTCAACAATATTCTGAACCACATCCATTAATACATGTCAATGGAGTTTCTACTGAACAAATTGATCTAGAACCAGAGCTAGTAAATGTATCGCAATTCGTTCTTGTGCAAACATCTGTAATGCCACCAATTGATCACGAGAAGCCAGATGTTAATGATAAATTTAAATAAAGTAGAAACAAAACGAAATTTTTCGCAAAACTAAGGACAATATTGTGAATGTAAATCAGGAGTTAAAAGCAGAGCAATTTTCATTGTTCTATCTCTTCCCCTATGGCAAAAATGGCTTGAACGAAATGCACTCGGTAAAAATTACTCCACTGGATTATTTTTAGCAGCGAATTCTAGTCACGGATACTCGTTATCAAAGGGCAGATTATTTGTTTTATGCGCAATCGATGTTTGAATATCATAGAGTGCAGTTGACAATCAATGCATGTGGCAGAGCTTTACGTTGACAACACAGTATTATTGAACATCTTCATTTATATTTAAAAAATCTCAGAGGATCTGCATTTTATTGTCGAAAAGCTCATAATGAATTAATTGCATTTATTCGTTGTCTTGGTCCTCCAACTTGGTTTCTTACTTTGAGCTGTAATGATTTGAATTGGACTGACATGCGCAAAGCTTTATTGATTGCAGATGGCAGACTCGATGAAGATCCTAGCCAATTTAACGTCGATTAAGTGCAACATTTGATTGAATCGTATCCTGTTGTGTTGAGCCGACATTTTTCACGTCGGGTAGCTGCTTTCATAAAACAGATTAAACGTAATGATGATCTTCTTGGTGGAATAATCATTGATTTGTATCGAATTGAGTTTCAGGACCGTGGATGTCACAACCGTGGATGTCACATTCACCTTGTTGCATGGATTGAAAACGCTCCATCTTTTGAAAATCAGGAAGGACTTGCGTACATCAACCAAATGATCTCATGCCGCTTACCAAGCGAAGAAGAAGATCAAGATTTAATAACACTCGTCAAACTGAACCAAATTCATCGCCATGTGCATACACGTTACAAGAACAACTCTGATACATGTCGATTTACTTTTCCTCGTGACCCATGTCAACAAACTCGTATTACACCACCGAGTTCAAACGAATTATTTCGAAATGGAGGAAGATTTTGCACTTTAAAACGAACAACAAATGAGAAGTGGGTCAATAATTATAATTATAATTGATTATAATCAACAGATTCTTAAGTTTTGGAATGCCAATATGGAAACACAACCATGCTTATCAAACGAATCTATTGCTCATTACATTGCCAAATATATTTCGAAGACGGAACCATCAGATGTAAACCAAAGTGTAGCTCAAGCTATCCGTCAATTTCTTCAAGATGAAACCAACATTACAACGAAGCTCTTTAAATCATGCAAGCGGATTTTGAAAGAGCGACAAGTTTCCGCGTCCGAGTGTGTTTATCCACTTTGTCACCTGCCACTTCGTTCTAGTTCAAGAAAATGTGTGTTCTTGACTACAAGAAAGCCCGATCAGTGATAACGAGTGTTGATATTTGAGGATAATCAAGCAGTTGGACTTTGCTCAAACTTATTTGAGAGATATGCTAATCGCACTAGAAACCAAGAACAGGGTAATGATTTTCAAAATATGTGTCTACTTGAATTTTCATTGACTTTTCAGTCATATTATGCAAAGAAAGCGGGATATAGTGAAGAAAGCATTGATGCGGAAAAAGAAGAACAACCAATAAGGCAAAGATTCATAAATCTAATAAACAACACTAAAATGGTCATCAGAAATGTTCCAGCTATTGTACGAGTGCCATTTTTTCAAATGCAGACGGACTCAGAAAATTATTTCTATAGTCTGCTAGTACAATATGCACCATTTTACTCTGAAGATCACTTAATTGATGAGCATAATAATGCACGTGAGGCTTTTCATGCTCGAGAACAGAAATTGAGACATACAAATGCATATCTTGAAATACACCGTTCAAGAGATAGACAGCTTGAGATTGCTTTTAATCAGGCATATGCTTTCAATCTACTTGAAAATCCAGAAGCGATTGTTGAAGCAGAACTTGAAGATGAAGTTAACAAACAGACAATGACAAATGATCATTTTCAGATGTAATTCCGGATCTCATTAAAATGATTGTTACTGGAGGGGCTGGAGTTGGCAAAACATTCACATTTAATGCACTAAAAGAACAGGTCAAACTCTGTTATGGTAAGAAGACAGTAAAAGTTGGTGCAATAACCGGTGTAGTTGCACGACTTGTTGGTGGAACAACACTAAACACACAATATTTAAATTACCAGTTGAGAAAGACGGAAAATTGGCACCACTCACTGGCAACTATTTGAAAGTCTTGCGAAATCAGTGGAAGGACATAGAATTTCTGTTCATCGATGAGATTTCCATGGTTCCATACGAAATGTTGTGCATGAGTGATTATAGATTGCGACAATTGAAAAAGAAGGAAAGTGAACCGTTTGGTGGCATCAATACTATGGTTTTTGGGGATTTGTTTCAGTTAACACATATTCGAGGAGCTCAGACATTTCACCAACCTGAAAGATTCATTCCGGCAACTCATTTGTGGCGACTATTGTCTTGTTGAGTTGACAGAGAACATGCTACAACAAGGTGTTACAACATTTGCCGATCTCCTGAATGCTCTACGTGTCGGTGAGTTGAAGGCCCCACATTTTGCTCCGTTAGTGTCAAAAGTGCTAACAGAGGCATGCAATTGATAATTGATGCATTAAAAGCTCTACTAACAATTTTATTGCGCCGCAATAATGTGAACTGATAAGTGAGTTCTTTCGTCGATAGCTACTCTATACATTTCTTAATGTATTGCATGTGCCCAAGTTTTTCGTCATCAATCTTACCAGTAATTTAATAGCTATCAAAAATTTCCAAGTATAAGTTTGAGTGCAATTCAGAAGAAGTTAGAAATCTCTATGTGGTTTTATCCTTCATAAGGATTAGATAAATTATTTTATACTTTGTAGTCCGTTAAAAAAACATTTTACATTAAAAAGTTTTTTATTTTATTATTATTTTATGCTTTTTAGGATTATGTGAGTGAATATTTGGATTCGATTTTAAATACTTTGATGACATATTCTCAAAGACATGCGGCAAATTTAAGATTTATTTCAGTCTCTTTTCTTCTGATTACATCTGAAATAGAAGAATGCTATATCCACAAAATAAGAATACATCAAACTATTCAATTATTATTATTGAGAAATAAAATAATGAAGCAGGTGAAAATATTTGTTAATAAAACTTTTATTTAAAAGTTAAAATATCAATGTCAGATCAGTTTTATTCAAAACTTTAAATATATGACTCCTTTCATGATGGTGGAGGTCTTAATTGTCGCATTCATAGCCAAGGAAGAATTGCTACAAGACCTATGCAATCAACACAAATGCCACATTTTATGTGTACAGGAGACACATAGAAGTACTGAAATGCGCCGACCTAAAATAAATGGAATGATCCGCGCGGTTGAGAGACTTCACCATAAATACGGAAGTGCCATCTTTGTCCGACCAGATGTTCAGATCCTGTCCACGGCCTTCAAAGAGGAGAACGACATCGAAGTCCTCACCATTGAGCTTAAAAACTGCACAATCTCATCTTTATATAAACCACCCAGCAGTAAATTCACTGTCAAAACCACCGTTTAATTTCCGTAATCAACATCTGCAGATTGTTATCGGAGATTTTAATTCTCATTGTAATGCTTGGGGCTACGACTTCAATGACGAGAATGGCATTGCAGTAGAAGAATGGGCAGATGTAAATCAACTTACTATCGTACATGATCCCAAACTGCCAGCATCTTTCAACAGTGGGGAGATGGAGACGGGGCTATAACCCTGATCTAATATTCAGCAGTAATCACATCAGCCAGCAATGTGTGAAGTCTGTCTGTAGCCCAATACCAAACACGCAGCACAGGCCAATAATGTGTGAAGTGTTTGCGACAGTAAGACCCCAGAGAGTTCCATTTCGCAGGAGGTATAACTTCAAGAGAGCTAACTGGTCCATGTTCACAGAAATATTGGATGAGGCTGTGTCTAGTATTGAACCAACACCAGAATCATATGACACATTCACTGCAGCTGTGAAAATATGCTACAGAAGTTTCATTCCCCGTGGTTGCCGATCATCATATATTCCGGGTCTCACCTCAGATCTAGCTGCCCAGTTCATGGTTTATAAAACACTTTTCCAAGATGATCCATTTGGTGAAAATACAATAGAAGCTGGTAATCAACTTATCTCATCTCTAAGTGCAGCAAAAAGAGACCGCTGGATCAAAACATTAGAAGAGCTGGACCTGAAAAGAGATAGTCACAAGGCATGGAGACTTCTAAAACGCCTCAACAATGATGCATCGAAGACCACTGGACATTCCAATATAAACGCAAACCAAATTGCACATCAGCTACTCATGAACGGGAAGGAGACTCATAAAAGTAGACAATCTAAAAAACAAAGAAAAACGAACAGAAACAGTCAGGAAGATATGAACAACCTCACTGAGCCCTTTAGTATGTCAGAGTTGGAAAAGATTATTCATGAGTGCAAAACAGGAAAGTCGGCAGGCCTCGATGACATACGATCACAACAAATTAAGAACTTCTGATATAAAACCAAAGAATGGGTTCTACAGCTTTTTAACAAATGTATGAGCTCATATCAAATTCCGAAGGTGTGGCGGAAGACGAGAGTCATTGCGCTGCTGAAACCTGGAAAAGAAGGAAACAATCCTAAAGATTTTAGACCTATAGCACTCTTGTGTCATCTCTACAAAATATTTGAACGATTAATTTTGAATCGTATCCAGCCTGTGGTTGATGCAAAACTTATTCCACAACAAGCTGGCTTTCGTCCTGGCAAAAGTTGTACTAGGCAACTACTGAACCTAACACAGTTTATAGAGGATGGATTTGAGACCCGTAAAGCCACGGGCGTGGTCTATGTGGATCTGTCAGCAGCATACGATACTGTTAACCACCAACTAATACTTGACAAGGTCTACAGTCTGACAAAGGCCACCGGATTAACCAAACTCATCGCTACTCTTCTTCAGAATCGTAGGTTTTTCGTTGACTTTCAAGGACAGCGCAGTCGATGGAGGGTACACCTCAAGGTAGTGTACTGGCCCCAATACTTTTCAACATTTATACAAACGATCAGCCATTACATCCAGCTACCAGGAGCTTCGTGTACGCTGATGACCTAGCTCTAGCCTCACAGAGCACAAAACTTGAAGTTGTAGAAAGAAATTTGTCTGCTGCTCTTGAAGGCCTATCAAGCTATTATAAGGAAAACCACTTAAGACCTAACCCTTCAAAAACTGAAGTGTGTGCCTTTCACCTAAGAAATAGGAAAGCTCAGCGTAATTTAAAAGTAATGTAGTCAGGTATCGAACTGCAGACATGTAACACTCCAAAATATCTGGGAGTGACACTCGATAGAACCCTCACAAATAAGAAGCACTGCATGAATTGCAAAATGAAGATCTCTACAAGAAATAACTTACTGCGTAAATTAGTTGGATCACAGTGGGGCAGTCAACCACAAACTATACGTACATCGGCAATGGCCCTTTATTATTCTGTTGCAGAATATGCATGCCCAGTTTGGTACTCATCATCTCATACCAAACAGGTGGATGTAGCCCTCTATAACACCTGTAGGCTAGTGACAGGTTGCTTAAAGCCTACCCCAGTTGATAGGCTTTACCAGCTTTCGGGCATTGCACCACCCAGTATCCGGAGAGAAGTGGCTGCGAACAAGGAGAGGACCAAAGTAGAACGGGAAAGCGCTCATCCACTGCACGGCCATATACCACCAGCCCAGAGACTCAAATCCAGGAAAAGCTTCCTCAGAACATCACGGGAACTAATTGGGTCACCTGAAAAGGCAAGAGTACAGTTATGGAAAATGAGGGTTCCCAACATCTCGGGACCACTGACAGTTGCAGAGAGCTTGCCACCTGGTCATGAAGAAGACTGGAACGTCTGGCGGTCTTTAAATCGATTGCGAACAGGAGTGGGCAGGTCCAAGGAAACCCTAATGAGATGGGGTTATACTGATACTACCAGTATTAAATGCGAATGTGGAGAAGACCAAACTATGAATCATATGCTCGAGTGCCCTATGTGCCCATCATCCTGCAACAACGAAGACCTGTTTTAAGCAACACACAATGCGATTGAGGTTGCGAAGTACTGGGCCAAGTGTGTTTAAAGTTGTTGATTTACAAAATGTATTTAACTGTGTATTTTGATGTTTTTGACACGAGATTAATAATAATAATAATAATAATTCCACGGTGTCTTGCCAGTGAGTTTCGAGCAATCGAGTTCCACTATTCTTAATCCATCCACAGATCTGACACTGCTTAGTGCTACATACGCCTGTCCTTTTGGAAAATATTTTGAATTAAAAAGTTTTTTACTTTGTTATTATTTTATTAATTACTTGGTGCAAGTAAGCTTAGCGGTTGTATTAGAAACTACAGGTATTGTTTGCATGAATTCACCATAAAATAACATTTAGATGTCTCTCTTCAGTCTTTCATTTTCCCAGATATGTTCTATTGATAGCATCTACTGCCTTTAGGTGTGCCATTGTTACATTCGTCTCCTACAATCAGACAATATTCTCGAAAAACACGCGCTTTGTCGCTGTATCGCGAGGTGCCACAAACCGGTGTTTCAGTGATTGATTCAGTCATGGAATTTGATGTGGGTTCGGTCAAACCATAGTTTGCGACAAGATTTCTACTCATAGATACAATTGTATCTTGAATGGCCCTCAGGCATACAATCGAAGAAACATCGGGATCCTGAATACATCTAAAAAAAAATCGTCTGCCAGAGGATGTTGATATTTTTGGCAAAATTATGTTGTATCAGACAATCCGAAGGATAGCAGCTTGCGTTGTCACTCAAGCCTCAGCCATTGTACTTATCATTACCAAGCAAATGTCGCACTCGGAAAATTTGTAGCGCATCATAATGTATGCAAAAGCAGCCGCAAATAATGAAATTCAGTGTTAGTCGGATATACTGTATAAACTAATGCAAAGTTATGTTTTTCAGATGCTCCTGGAACGCTTTCTACTCCAATAGTTCTCCTTTGGAGTTTGTTGCTTGTTATAGGTGTAGCAGGCATGTACCTATTCGTGCAGCAGTGTTTTATCGAAGTTGTCCGTCACACATAACCGGAAAAAGGCCCTGAAGGTAGTTTGCCTTGGATTGCTAAAGGCTCTCCTAAAGTGTCAGTGTCAAAATACATGCGTCGCCCACCCTCGAAGTAAACACCAAGACCTTTGACTGAGAGGCACCTCTCGTGTATCAAAAAACTGAGAATAAGTAAAACATCTTCAGATGAGCTAATGTATCGAGAGGCTTCGTCACCATTATTGTTGTTCACTGCAATGGTCGCTTGCTCGCTTACTCGCTACCTTTGTTTACATATTTATACTATACATATATATATACTTGAGTGACTGAGCGCTGTTACACATTTCCAAATTTTATGTCACTTCACTGTTTTAGCAGAGTTACTACCTATGTTTTACGCAGAAATACCTGTTGATCACCCAATCATCTTTCAGTGGTGAAACCACTATGCATAGGTTAACGTGGGTGCTATGATGGATAACTGTCCTCACCTGTTATCGTTTGCTCGATCACCATTTTCGGAAATCTCGTACAGCGACCAACTCGAATGCAGGGGCAGATAGTATTAAGTATGCCGCAAGGGCCGTACACTGTATATCTTACGATATCTTATTCATTTATCCTTCCAGCCGATCTGACTAGTAAATGTGCTTGAAAAATGCAAGAAAAATATTTAGTATGGAAATTGCAGGAATATAGGAGAAACTATGATATGAGTGTACATCAGTTTGTATTTAGAGCATGCAGATCGACAGAGGATGACATAAATAAGGCCGTACATCTAGTGAATGGTAATAATAGCAAGTATGTAATAGCCTTGTTCGTGTACATCTCGCGGACATTTGATTACTTATGGTGGCCAGCGCTTTTTAGCCGCCTACAAAAAACTGTGCCTTGCAACCCCAAGCGAAACCCAATAATAAAAGTCAACACCATTTCCATAAGAAGAACTAAAACTTTTAAATATCTGGGAGTCACGCAAAACATGCGACACAAATATGGTGCCCATATAACGGAGGTGTGCAATCGTGGGAAACAAACTTATCAGTATTGGGCAAAAAAGATTTAATCTTCCAACCTTCATAATAAAAAGATACCACGACATCATATTATCTTTGATTGTGGGATTTGTTGATAGCGTTGGCAGCTTAGGCTACAAATTAATCCTCGCGAGGCTCACAGAAGGATACAGCGAGGCATACTGACAAGACTAAGTGATACACATAGCACAACAGCCACCGATTGTCTACTAGTTGCGTTGGAGGTTTGGCAACTAGATCTAGAAGTTAGAAGGAGAGGGGCACATTATTGGCTACGACTTGGTGATATGGATGATAAATTCTAGGCAGACACGACAGAAGCACGAGAGATAAAAACAGGGTTGATGGAAGAATGGCAAGAACGGAGGTCGCATAGCACGACTCGCAGGAGAATCTATAGAATTTGGCCAACAATTCAAGAAAGATTAAATCTTCGTCACTTCTTCATTCATTACATCACTGCACACAGAGCCATATCCCAGCCTACTATTTAAAAGAGAACTAAAAGACACGAGCTTGCGTGGGTGCAGGGAAGACGATACACACAAACACTTTGTCTGGGATTGCAAACCAATGGTAGAAGCCAAAATCGAAGAATTTCAACAACTAAGGAATATCAAAATAGAAGATACACTGAAAAATGAGCTATTATGGCAACTAGACGAGGTGACTAAAAAGTGTACGAATTGCAAAAGGAGAGATTTATGCAAAGATTAGCAACAACAAGAGAAAGGTGAAATTAAGCTAACTAGGATGTCGTAGTGTAACATATGTGGGCAGCCATATGCGGGCGCATGTCAAAGCCTGATGACGCAGCCATAAGATCTTCAGAGAGGAGTACCGAACCATATACAATGTTATAAAGACACCATTTTAAAGAAACAGCGTGGTTCTCACAACTGAATTTGCTTAAAAAATAAGTAAACAAAAATTTGTTCTTTCTATGTCTGTAAAAGGACTTGTTAAAATCAACACTTATAAAAATATGTACTATATAAGTTGCAATTAATGATTATGTCAAATACTAGCGGGCTTGCCCGTTAGCTTAGCGGGTTTCATCCGCTTTTGGTCATGCAAATGAAATATTATTTAATTTTTAATTTTTTAGAGGGTGTGTGGGGTTGAATTTGCAAGAAATAGCACTGGTCTATGAATAGCCATCCCAGCCGTTTGTAAAGCGAGGCTGGCCTACGAAATATCAACAGCAATGACATAGTGAAGTAAAGAAATCTGAATATAATTTGTAGAATATGGTAGAAAGCTCCATAAGTTGTACAAAGTTGTCTAACTGTAAACTTTCTGGAACCTTGTTGAACTTTTTAGAAACTTATACACAATTCCACAAAGTTCGACCCGATTCCAGAAAAGTGAAAATATTCCTTTAAGTCCAAAAGTACTGTGGATGGGAATATCCTTTGAGCAATGGCTTGTTAGGCCTGAAAAGGGCTGTTTTGATCAAGGAGACGGCAGCGCAGCAGGGAGCGAAGCGTAGTTGGAGAGACGTGTCGTCGAGAATGTCCGGACGCTGAATGATTTTGGTTAGGAAGGAAAAGCAGGTTCTCTTATTTAAACCCGACGAAGTGTTGTTTGACGCGGGAACAGAGAAGCGGAAAATTAGCGACCCACCCATTGGCTGTTTGTTTGGTGGCGATTTTGTCGCCGAGAGTGAGGGTGGACACCCGCGAAGGGTTTCGTTGGCCTGAGAGTCGAGTTTGGAACAGAGTGGCGCAGGTAGCCTATGAAAGGGTTTCAAACGCCTTGCCCCTTACAGCTCATATAAGGCCACTTTACATAGTGCATGAGCTTGTCGCCACAATATGCCGGTTAGCCCGACCTCGGATGTTACGGTTATTTACATAACATCTTTAAGAGCTAGCTGATACACGACATTTTCAGTTTTTCCCTGTGCTGCGTAAATCCAAAGATGACTTGGCGTCCCAACCCTTGAGCAGGCTACGTATAGCTGACCATGTGAAAAGCACAGTGTTTCCAAGTTTATGGCGACGACTTTGAGCGATTGTCGCTGTGCCCTGTAAATAGTCATTGCAAAAGCAAGTCGATCGTGTAATTGCAATCTTTTAAAATCAAAGGGCAAATCATTGGTGCCGGGTATCTAGGAATGCGTGGTATAAAATCGTCAACCCCCTTAGCTTTTCCGGTGATTATTGTTGCTTCAATGATATTCGGAAACAATGTTTGAACGGAAAGCCTCGTCCCATTGCACAGCCTGGGAGGGTCAATGTTGCTCAAAAGAATTATTGGGGAGCCAGTTTTCAAATGTAGTTTGTGTGGAGGCATTCCATGCGGTTCCAATGAATTCAGAAATTCCGTGGGGCAAAATACAGCTTGTTTAATGTCCACTACTGTGTCGATGGAGGTGTAGGTTACGTTTGATCTTGGAACCTTTTCCTGAACGATGTCGTTCACTTTGTTGACACTTTTGTTTTTGTGGGAAAGAATCGCTCTCTCACAAGCCTTTGAACTTTTCACCTATGTTTGAGAAAACTGTGTCAATCAGGTCGTTCACGATAGCAGCACAATGCAGAAATCTGGCGGAAACGAAAAAGTCCAGTAGATGGATCCTCTGGAAACTTGCCCTCTCCTAGTAGAAGCAGCTGCTGTGCGAATACCACGGCACCTATGTCTCCTTGCAAATGGACTCCCATGTTTGTTTTCAGGGTTTTACTTTGGACGTGTCGCCAAAGCGATGATGCCTTGATCCAAGTATTGAGTTCATCTGATGGTCTTGATCGAAAAATGACTTGTAGTGTCCAGCAAGCACTACCGTTGCTCCCCCCATGAGCTGATTGTTTCCTCTGATATCGCTCATCTTCCGATCCAACGCCTCCAGAGTGCGTTTGCGACCCATTGCGCATTCATCCCAAACGATGAGTTTGCAACGTATTAATAAATGGCCTTGAACTGAGGACTTACTGATATTGTAAACTGGGGTCTCGGTGTGATGAAGATCTAATGGCAGCTTAAGAGCAGAATGTGCCGTCCGCTACCTCGAATGAAACTAACGCCAAAGTGATTTCACCCCGCCAACGAACCTCGGAAAGTAGCAAGTTGATGAGAAACATTTTTCCTTTCCCTCCTGATGCTTCTAAGAAAAACATACCTCCTTCTTAGTTGTCAATCAGACGTACGATGGCATCGAAAGCCTGTCGTTGATCATGAAATAAGCGGGGCTTGTTCTGCTGAACGAACGTTTGGAGTTCAACTGTATCGTAGTTATTTTCTCTACAAACATCTCTGTCAAGCACTTCCTGACCATCACGATTGGGAGCGTGAAGGCCAAACCGAATAAGGGTTTTCCCTGCGATAAAAACACATTTGTCTTCCAAACTGATAAGTGCTTGGTTAAATATTGCAGCGCAGTAGTTGATGGACGGCTGAGTTCTGCGTGTGACTCTTAATATATCCTCACTGAGATTCTCTTTGTATTTGTCCCATAAGTTTCTCGGGTTAGATGGAGCGCAGGTTGTTATGATTATTACGAAAAGATCTCTGAGCTGCTGCGGAAAGGTATTGATGGATACTTCGGCCAGGTTTGGTCATCTTCCAATAGACCTCTCCTTTGACACGACTCATGGTACGTTTCGCAGATTTCGCCGTTGACAGTTTTCAGATCTGCGAACGATTTTGGTCCTCGGACAGTGTGCAAGAGCATTCGCAAGAAGTATGTTGGCATGGATGGTGTATACAGGTCCAATAGCGTCAGTCATAATTACGCCTGGATGTTTGGTCAGTTTGAGCGCCCCGTTTTCGTCTGCAGAATGTTCTTGTGGATGTTTGCCATGTGTAGTATTTCGGCACCTCCGCGTATAATATCGTTTCGGCAAAGGTATCTTCTTCAAAGAGTTTGAAAAGTGTTTTTAACGTTGAGTTTCACGGCTGCAGTGCCATTTCGCGTGCTGTAGCTTCGGTGAAATAAACTCGTTGTCCATCTTCTAAACGAACAGTTAGGTGGAAGACCGTCGGATAGCGTTCGTGGATCGGGAAATTGAGAAGTCGCCAGATAGCTTCATTGCTGTTAATGTAGCTTCCCAGTTGATATTGAATTACCTCGTCCCCCGCATTGGGATCCTCGAGGCCAAAAATTGCAATGTCACTGCCTTTGCTGACGTACTTATAAATGTATTTCACCGAGCTGCAGTGTTCTACATTTACATGGGCCTGGAACATTGTTGACAGGATTGGGGAGTACGGTACCACCCACCTGTTGTCTATTTCAACTTCAGTGAACCGATTATCGACCTTAACCATGACTTTTGTTTTGAATCCTCCGTTGTCAGGGCTGCGTCGTCTGTACAGAGGGTAACTGTCATTCCCAGTTTGTGTTTCATTCACAAACGGCCGCGGGTACCTTTACGTGCATTTTCCTACTTTCAAGCACGGGGAATGAGAATTGAACGGCCCACATGATCCATGAATCATATTTCTCGATACAAGGTCGAAGAGTAAAAGATCTTTTTCAGGGTAAGGTAGCTTCGGTGATATGACCATGTCGATGTCAATAGGTCGAATCTTCTCCTTAATCCAAACTAAAATGTGAGCGTGGGGAAGCTATCTTTTCTACCACTCGACTGAATACATCCAGCATAGAATTTCCCAAAAAATAAAACAATTTTTAATAACATCAATACGTTTTGCCAGTTTCTGTTTGAACACTCTTGCTATGATGTCATTTCGGTCAGTTGCACTCTGGCCGGGGAACAGGTTTTCACGCTGGTGATGAATAGATCCGGAGGGCCGTGTGTTCGTGCATATGCCATTTGGTCTTGTGCGTACTCGTGCATACGCCTTGGACTCCCCGTAAACGTCGCTGGCAGGATGACCATTCTGATAATGTCTGCATCGTTCCTGTCACTGGCGATTGCGTCCCGCAGATAAATATAGCCGTCGGCTCGAAGCTGTTTCTGATTTAGCCTGATGAACAGAAGGCACTCACTTTCCACTTTAGCGTACATGTCGACCAGAAATCGATGAAAATATCTCGGCACTTGAGTATGTGGTTGGAAGAATTGTCGCGCATCGTGATGCGATAAGCCTAGACATCCATTGACGATACTTTCTTCTGAGTGATTTGTTCAGTGCAGGGATCTGTTTGCATGACGTTGAAATGGTAGCTATCCTCTCCTTCGCAAAATAATAGCGGGTATTGTAAAGCGTCATATGTGTATTCATCTGTTGGCATCCACTCCAAAGCTGTCTTGAACCGCCTTATTAAGTAATTCCGTGAATACAACAGTCTTTGCAGGTTTAAAACAATCTCTCGTCGAGTTTCGGGTATCGTTTCAAAGCGTCGATCAGCTTGTGATTCTTCATGGCCCATGAAATAAATTTGCAAGAATTCTGGGTCCTCATTGGGAAGCGGAAGGACAGAGCCTGCACGATGGTAAATTTGGTCATGCATCTTCAATGTAGGCATGAATCCATTTCCGACGATCACGTTTGCGCCAAACGAAGTCATTTGGAAGCCAGAGTTGTACTTCCCGACGTTTTTCAAAAAGTGTTTCGATTGAGGGGTATTTCTAGAAATGTACGAACACAGTGGAGCAGGTGGCTCTTGAAGAGGTGTCAAATTGACACTCCCTTTCGAGCAACAGATTCCAGCAGGTTCGCCTCAGAATTATTTTGCTTGACAATAACCGGATACTATATCAATCTTCCCAATCAGAACCTTTGGATGTGTATGGAAACCGCACTGAAGATCATAATTAAACGCGCCCAATCGCAGGTTATCCTGTCGGAGTGTCTCTGTCGCCTGATTTATCCTCACTCGAGATTGATCGACGTGAGCTTCCCTTTGCTCCGATATTTCCGCAGCCCTCGCTGTGGAAACTCTAATTCGCTGTAGTTCGACGCGAGCTCCCGTTTGCTCAGGTGTTTCCAAGCCGTCGTTGTGGATACTCTAATTTGCTCTTGTTCGACGGGAGCTTCTCTTTGCTCTGGCGTTTCAGCAGCTCAGGACTTGGAAGGCCTGATCCGAACAGGTTCAAGGCGCGCATCGCGCTGTTCAGGTGTTTCAAATGCCCGCATCCGTTTTGCTTGTTTAGATTTCGTATTTACATGTCCTATTGATTTCCTTTTTTTCTGTGGCATTTTTGGTGTTTTCTCCGATTCCGTTGCAGTTATATAATCCGTGTGTTACTGTTAACTGATGCGAGCTCCAGTGGATCCGCTTATGTTGTCCCTTTCACAAGGGAAGGGGTGAAGGTGGGTATGAATGGAATCTTCTAGAACACTCTGCTTGAATATTCGAAATTATTCATGTTCTATCAAAGAATAGATAGATGGTCTAGAACACATTGTACAGTTGAAGAAAAGTGAGTTAAATAATTGTAGTTGCTGGGACGAAGATTTGAACCCGAGTCACACGGTTCACAGCCGCACGCCGTACCGCTGAGCTAAAGCGCCGACTGCTTGGCGAAGCGGGAGAGGGCTACTTCCGGTGAGCCCTGCTCGGCCGGAATAGATGCGCGCCCGCTGGGGCGGGCAGAGTATTGTCGTGTATCGACACAATATAAATTACGTAATGTATTAACAATTATTAGCTCTAGAACTACCTTCCATAATTACGAACTTGTTATGAAATCTCGAGACAAGCACTATAATTTTAAGCAGCACCTCATTGAAAATTCTAACAGCTCAGGGGTTATGGCGCTTGTTTTCGAAATTTATTGGACTCGCACCGGATTCAAGTTCCAACGGGAGCAGGCATTTTTAAAAGTTGTGTTTGGTGATATGAGCTATGACACTACGTTATGTGGCTCGAAAAACTGTAGGTCTTAAAGAAAATGAATTTGTCTTCCTACCTCCGACACAATGGGTTAGTACGCCTCCTTCTGGAAGATCCAACCAATCTTCGAGTTGTGGACTAAGTCAATTTTTTTAGTACATTATTCACTAAAATCTTCAAACTTCAGAGCAATATGATACTAGTAAAACATTTGAGTTTAAACCGTCCACTTTCGCCGCATGCAACATGAAATGGAAAATCTACCGGGTGTTTAAAACATGACCGGTATATTTGAAAAATCAATAAAAACCAAACAGGTAGCCATTGAAATACAACATTTGTTGCAATATGCTTGGGACAATAGTAAATTTTCAGGCAGACAAACTTTCGAAATTGGTTACAATTTTCAACAACAGATGACGCTGTAGGCGATTTGAAAGATATAGAAGTAAACGCAGTCTGTGAGTTCGCCATTCTGTAAATCGTCTTTCTGCTGTAAGCATGTGCTGTTCACAGATTGCAAGTTTGCTGTGAAAAAATGGTGGAAAATATCATACTTTAGATTTTTCCAGACTGCAGAGCCATCTGTTGTTGAAAATTGTAGCTAATTTCGAAAGTTTGTCTGGCTGAAAATTTACTGTTGTCCCAAGTAGATTGCAACAAACGGTGTATTTCTATCACTGCCCGTTTAGTTTTTATTGATTTTTCAAATATACCGGTCATTTTTGAAACACCCGGTAGTTTCACTTGGATCACACATACATGTTAAAAGAATTATTTGTTTATAATATTTTTTGCTGAGTGCAGTTGCCAGAAAATATTCTATCGCATTCTAGGCACTACATTAGCTGCATTAATCACCAGAAATTATCTCAACGGAGCCGCAACACAATATTTCAAAACATTGTTTAAATTTCATAGGCGACTGCATTATATGAAATTGTGTCCTGCATCTGCTCCATTATATTTTATAATTTTTTGAATAAGGGGGAATGTTCAGTCCACTCTAAACAGCTTACCGTAGTACTGGAGAGCCAAAATATGTTTTTGGTCAATAATATATATACCGTCACCACTTTCACTGGTTTGCCACCGCAGGCAGCGTTGTAACCAGCTCCTGTCCGTAGCTATAATCTGATGATTGTTCATTTATTTATTTATTTTTGGTATTTTTATAATGTAAGAACTAAAATAACAACACGCCATGTGAATGAAAGTTGTTAAGAAAATTTACTTTCTCTTAAGTGAAAAAAGTGTCTGTTCGAATTAAATAATCAGAATAAATCAAGAATGAATCGATAAAAGTTGGAAGGGGAACTTTTACTTCGATACCTTTTAAGCATAGTCAGCTCATCTCAGGCCAGAGATGCCTTCATACGAAATTTTCATCTTGTTGTTCTGGATAATCAAAAGAATCTACTACGCTTTGCACAATTCTTATTAATTCAGCCAAAATCAATGAAGGAGATTATTTCTGTTCTCTACATGCGTCAACGTATTCGTTAAGTTGCGGCTCGTTCACTACGGAAAGGACACACGTTGTAATGAGATTCAGCATAATACTAAGAACCACACATACTAACAAACACACAATTATAGAAATTTGAAAAGTCATAACTCCTTGAGCCACGGACAGAATGCTACCGGGGATTATTATTGTCTCAGATGGGCAAACGAATTTGAAAGAGGAAATGTAGCACTTGACCACATAAACACAATGTGTAAACAGTCCTATCGAACTACCGACTTTTTTTAAAAAAATGGCCTTCGGTCGTTGCGACCATTTTAGCCAGCTCCAATTTGTTTATGTTCCAACTGCTGTATCAGGGTTTCGTTATGATATTGTTGACCCTACAATGAGGAAAGCACAAGACGAACACAACACTTAATTAAAACCACCCATGCCCGAGGCCGGACTCGAACCGGCGGCCCTTGCAATGCGAGGCCAACGTGCTAGCCCCTACACTGCCAGGACCGGATATCTACCGACATGTTACAACATTCTATCTCCAAATACTAAGAGTTCTGCATAAAACATTTCCAACAGCTTTTTTCTCCTGTCCCTAATCCAAACCTCTCAGCAAGATAGACATTCAAGTTGTCAAATACATTTCTGTAGTCTTAATATAACATTAGTCTTAGTATCTGATTTCACTACTGGAACGTGGAATTAAAATTGCTAGTATTTCTTTCTGGTTTTCACCTAAAATCTATGATAAACTTGAATAATATAGTAAATTTAAATCACGATGGTCTTTTTGTCTGTAGAATAAAGATCAAGATTAACAATGAGAATAAACTTTTAAAATTGTGCTACGGCACTTACTAAGCGTTAACAATTTACATAATTTTTTTTTTTTTATCTTTTTTTTTTATCATGAGGTTACTAGATTATTTTATGAGCGGTCTGGTGGCTCAAACTGACCGTCATATCTTTTACTCAATGGCTTAGTATGCCTCTTTGGGGACTATCCAACCAACCTTCGGGACATGGTCTAAGTATGTTTTTCTATAATTTTTTTTTATTTCTTGCAACAAACACAAAGGTACAGAAGGGATTGTGAATGAATGTGGACATCCAACTTTTTCGTTAATAGTGTAACATTAAATTTCCCTCCTGTATTGAAACATTTCAGATGAGTACACATCACCGCATAAATTAACTACTCAACTGAAACTAACTACAAATGTAGTTAATTTCTATTTCTTATTCTTTTTTAAATTTCTAAACATACAGGAATAAGTGACTTTTTTGTTTTCGATACAAGTCCATACAATATTGTGTTCAACAACACTTGGAAAACACCTAATGAAAACAATAGCAAGTAAAATCCACAAGAGCTTATGTCTGGAATCAAACCGGCGAAATCCGTATCGTGGAACGCGCACGCTATTGGCTGCATCCAACCCTACAATCCGCTAAGGAAGTGAGCCCTGCATAAAGAGGTGTTCAAGTGACAACAACATTCAGTCACAAATCTGACAACCTACCCTCACACTTCCTTGTAGCCACATAACATGTCTTCTGAAATTTAACATTCGGAAATGAATGTACACCTTCAAAGCTAAGAAAAAAATATACACATTTTTAGTAACAAACAAGCTTACAAAATTACAGAATTGTTGTATCGACGTTTGATATACCTGTAAGAAATTTATTTTTAACTAGTCTTTTCTTCATTAAAACTTTCAAACATCGACACAGTGTTGGAAAAGTTTAAAGCTCAAAGTGCGTGCCATACCCAGTACCATATGGAAAGTTTTACCAATCCATAAGAACGTCCCGGGAAGAATAACAGTTTTGATTTTCCGTTGCCTCCCAAATCTCGAAATTGTTTGTAAGTGTTACTGTAAATGCGAATGGGTGTGATTGTGTGCATGCTCAGTGCAGAATGTTGTTTGTTTTGTGGATGAGAGATGAAATAAGCGATAAGGTGAAATACGTTTCCGACCCTTCTAGGACTACTCTTTCAAAAGACACCTTAACTTTCACTGTGATGCGTCACATTGTATACTAGAAACCAAAACGAAAAAGGATTTTGTGGATATGGAAATTGTATTTTAGTAGAATACAGTATGGCGAGAAACTCATGGAAGACATGAGATTTGAAGCCAACGATAAACAAATTTTATGAGAATGACAGTGGTAGAGTTTCTAAAATCATTAATTGAGCCAGCGCACTCAATTTCGGGAGGAATTTCAGTTACTGATATAGCTGTGACTTCAATATTTCCACCGAGCGTGGTGGGTGAACGGTTAACGTTTTGGCCTCGCATTCGGGAGGACGGCTGTGCGAATCCCCGTCCGGGCATTCATTTGGGTTTACCATGGTTTCCCCAAATCACTCCAGGCGAATGCCGGGATGTTTCCTTCAAAAAGGTCATGGCCGAATTTCTTTCCGTTCCTTGCCCCCGTCGTATTCCGCCTCTAATGGCCTTAGCCGTCGACAAGGCGTAAAGCAATAACAAAAAAACAAAAAAAACAAGATTTCTAGCATTTGGAGACTTGTATACTAGCCTTCCAGGGGCGGATCCAGGATTTTTGTTTGGGAGGGGGAAGTTGGAAGTGGGACTAGATAATTTTGGGGAGGGGGGCTTGAACCTCCTAGCCCTCCCGCCACTGGATCCTCCCCTGTATCCTTCATTACCCTTTTCAAGTGTCAAAACAACCGTTTTCTTGAACAGTTTCAGATGTTTTTGACGCATTATGCGAAGCTCTGAAAGAATGGTTAAAGATAAGATAATAGCACCTATTTTACACTAAATTTATTTAATGGCTTTTCAATTTTCTGTTGCCATTGTTAAGTAAAATGTATTATGTTGATACTGTCATTTGGCAATTATATAGATTCGTTGATTGGAGCTTAAAGTGATGGCTGTGGTGGTGATGGAGGTGATACTATCTGAGTCTGATTAGGCTGCACATTTGCTATTACACAAAAAAAAAAAAAAAAATTGGCGCCATACAATTGTATTAAAAGGCGACAGTTTTCGTTATCTATGGCAACAAACTGTCGCTGTGCCGTGCTAGCCAACTCGAACAAACACACCCCCGTCTTAACAGCGTGCCTAAATAACGATAGATTGCAGGCTGATTCGACCCAACACAAAGCATCGGATCGTTTATACTGTGACATCACCGGAGCGCGCGCTATTAATCTATTTTTTTTATAACAATGGATATAAGAAAGATTTTTTTAAAAGTAATTAATTTGTATTTTCCGTAAGGCTAATAATGGCTTTTAATATAGAACCAATGATCGCCCAGGGCTCGAAATTCGACTGTACTTTATTAAATTATTTAGTTTCTTTCATGAAAGTGTAATAATCATTATTTGAATTTGTTCTATTGCGTTTGCTGCGAGCATAGATATATTTTATACTGTATACATTGACGTCGTTGGCTGCGAGCGTGTGCCAATACGTTATTAGCTTGTGTTGTTTGGCTTAATTCCCTGCAATACCTACAAAATTAAAACGATACACTCCACGTGTGACTGTATCCTAAATTTTAGCTTGTGAACTAACCATTGCAAATGATAAAATGTATTTATCGATTGTTCATTTGAATTTAGTCCATCATACGATTATTTAAAATATTCATTTTTTCTCAAGGCCGGAAAACTGCTTTTGCTTTATGACAGCATGAAGTAAATGCAATTCTTTCACCTGCAGTGATTACTGATTCGAAATGTTTTGCATTGTGAAACCTGCATTGTAAATTCAATAATATAATAATTTCGTGGAACGGCATTTAGTGCGCATTTAATTGTATCCATCAAAATAATTTCGTCATTTTGTGTGTTCGCTATTTAAATGTGGTCTATTATCATTTTTAATTTCTCCCAAATAAGTATTCCTTCTTTTTTGACTCTCTCTCTCTCTCCTAGCATAACTATATCTAGGCATAATGGCAGTAGGTGAAAATATATGAATGGAACAAAAAATCCGTAATGAAATCATTGAAATTCAAAAATCAAAAGACCCTTAACCAAAATTTAACCTTTTAAATAATAAAAAGACCATATAGTAACTGGCAAAATTGATACATTGCTTTAAAGTGTTCTTTTTATAATTTCAAAGAATAATCTCTACTTTATGCGAGTCTTTCGTTTCACCAAAGACCACAGAGTATCTCAATATTGGGAATACACGTCAGAACGTTGGCTCCGATCCTATTTCACGCGCACACACGTTCGCGAATTAATTTTTTATTTTAATAACCTATTTGTAACATTTATTAATAATGCTTATTTTTCTTTACTGTTGACAAAGATCGCAGGCATTGCACAATGGTAGAATTTCTAAGTGTCGTTGCCTCTAAAAAAAAAATTAATTTATTTGTAACACATAATATATAGATTTTTGCTTTCTGCACATCTTTTCAATATAAAATTTAACTATGCCAAATCTCACACTACTCCGTTTGCGCGATATTGTTAAAAAGGGATCCGAAATTTTTGCTTAGCGTATTACAGTACCTACAAAAAGTACGACAACTATTTAATAACTATAATTAGCTGCATTCGTTTGTATTTTATTTATTTATTATTACCACCAAGCGATTGTGAAAAATTCGATAGTGTAAGAACTAATTTGTGACAAAATATTTATTACTCTTGATTTTAAACTATATTTCTCCCAGGTGCCTGGATATGAGCTGGGTCGGTCCAGCGGTCAAGTTGTTTCACTTATTCTGTTGTCGAATCTATACTGCTATATAAGGTGTTACACGCCCAGCTTCATATACTAGTCTTATGATTAAGTACAATGGTGTTGGAGAGAGATGCTAAAACGCTGTTGGGTACCTTCCTGAAAATAACTTTTCTGTAGATTCTAAAGCCAATAATTTGAAATGAAAATTTAATCATTGTTGCTTGCAGACTTACGTGCCTCTCCTAGTATATTGTAATTAGTTTGTTACCCGAACTTTCTCTCACTTTAAAAATATCCATGAATATTGCAAACACATGCTTCATCACATTACCATCAATCAGCAGCTAACGATATTAAGAACTTCTTGGAAAAAATACTGCTTACTGTAATGATGGAAACTGATCACCAGAAGGAAGTAGAAGACAATTGATAAATCATGTCATCTATAATATCTTCGATTATTTTCTGTGGCACACTGTACAAATGACTTACCTTTAAAAAGTAAAGAGAAACATCAGGGTGTTCTTGAATATCTGCTGTAACTAAGAATTTATTCAAGTGTTCTAGTTTCGAAACAGCATATTGAAAAAAAAATGTTATGTATATTTCCCCACAGATTTACAACGAAATTATTTCCCTGTGGGGCTTGGTCATTAAAAGTGAAATTTTGCAGGCCGCAAAGAAGGCTTATGCTTATATTGCGTTGGCAGACGAGTCGAAAAGAACAGCTTTCCATAAAAATAGTTTTAGTGACGAAGATAAAAATAAAATCCGCAAAATATTTCTCGGATTTGTAGAAGTGATGGAGTTGAATGACAAATTATAGCATCAGAAATCGACAGGTTTTTAGAAAACGAAGGAAATGGGCCTGACAGGTGTGTTAGCCAAGAATATGAAGGGTGTTCCACATTGCCGGGTGATATTGGCGGGGTTCAAAATTTTTTAAAGAGAAATATAAAAAAAATCCTTGTATTTTCATTGCGAAAGCCACAGACTTAATCTGTTTGTAAATAATTTAAATCAAATTACAGAAATACTTAACAGAATTAGAACCACAGAGTATATCATAAACTTTTTACGAGAAACCTTTTTACATAAAAAGTACGTGCCAAATATTTCAGCTTTATACGAGACCCGCTGGTTTCAAAAATATACGTGTTTTACTATTTTTAACGAGCATTTTGAAAACGTTGTTAATGGACTTTCGAATGTTTCTAGAGAAGGGAATGATGCGATGAGGAAAGGTGCTTACCAGTTACAGTGCGCTTCTACTAAGTCAGAATTTATTATATGTGTTAGATTGAATACTCAGGATTATTGGAACCATGGGGAAGAAATATATGGAGACGAAAAAACGCTAAATCTGCGAAACCTCATATAAAAACTCGTCTCCTACTGCGCATGCACGACGGCCATAGGAATAACTCCAAAACATTGGGCTGTTTGCACTGTGTCTGCTGCTGAGAATATTTAATTTTATAATATTCTGAAGTTTTCTATAATGCCTATTTGCGTTGCATACGGTTGCACAAACAGACAAGATAGGAAACAACCTGGAATAACGTTTCATTACTAAGTCACATTGTAACTATTGTTCTTGAAGTGTCTGATAGGTTTTTTTAACTGCTTTACATCTCTCAACAGCGAGGTCTTTAGAGACGGGAAAGGATGGGGGCAAGGAATGGGAAGGAATTTGGCCATGGCCTTTTAAGGAAGCATCCCGGCATTTGCCTGGAGTGATTTGGGAAACCATGGAAAACCCAAATCTGGATGCCCGGACGGGAATTCGAACCGCCGTCCTCTCGAATGCGAGGCCAGAACTCTATCCGTTACACCACCACGCTCGGTGTTTGATAGGTAACTGTAACATTAGGGACTATCGTTAAAAATTTATTCATCGCTCTCAACAGGATAATGTCGTTTTCAAATATTTGTTGGTGTAGTGTAGACAATCAGCATATGTTATTACTTTGCACATAAAAGGCTAGCCTTATTCTAAACAAATGTTGGGAGTCTAATTTAAGCGGGTCAAGCTTACATCGCGATACAATTAATATGATATTCTGCATGCATTAGTCCAATTCTATTTACACTGAAAGTGTATGATGAAATTAATTGTGATAATTTGTGCTGTGCGAACTATGAAACGTGATGAAGCAAACGTTGTTGTTACCAGAAATTTAGTTCGCGATGCATTTCATGTGTTTAGGTGCGTCTACATAGTTTGATTTTGTAGCGTGGGTAGGTTGAAATGCAGACTGTACCAGAAGGGACAAATAATTTAAAATTCGTTGTTAGTAATTACATGTATCGCAATGTATACTACTCGAATTTAAGCTTCTGTCTTTTGGAGACAGCATATCTCGAGAACTAAACGAGATATCGAAATTTTTTATTACTTTCAATTTCTCTCGTAGTATTATATAAGAATTTATTATCAAATTTGACTTAGGGGATATTTTTCTTTCGAATTTCAACCTGAAACACCTCACTTTTCAGACAGTATATCTCGAGAACTATGCGAGATTTCGAAAAATTTTATTATTTATTTTCGATTTGTCTCGTTGTGTTACATAAAAATAAAAAACCAAATTTGACCTTGGGGAAATGTTTCTTCCGAATATCCAACCAAAACTCGTCACTTTTAAGACTGTATATCTCGAGAACTAAGCAGGATATTAAAAAAATGTATTCTTCGTTTTTGAGTTACAAAATAATCCATCATCAAATTGAGGTGCGGTGCCATGGTTGTCGTATGATTGATTCCCTTGAGGTTTTTGTAACTATGTACCGTTTTTTTTTTGTTATTACTTTACGCCTCGTCGACAGCTAAGGTCATTAGAGGCGGGATGGGATGGGGACATGAAACGGGAAGGAATTCGGTCGTGGCCTTTTTGAAGGAAGCATCCCGGCATTCGCCTGGAATGATTTGGGGAAACCATGGAAAACCCAAATCTGGATGCCGGGACGGGGATTCGAACCCGATTCCTCCCGAATGCGAGGCCAGAACGTTAACCGTTCACCCACCACGCTCGGTCCATTCCCCGTGTTTCTATGGCCGATCAATGTGGCGACCTCCACACCCCACTCCTCTCTTCCCGGCTTCACTACAGTGCGTGGTGGAGGTCCCTTGCGTCGTCTCCATATGTTACTTCCTCAATGATTGGAACCTGTTGCCACAGCGTTACAATGAAAGATGATCGACATGTATACATGCATTGATCTTATTAATACAGTAATATCTGCCATAAAAGATCATCGCAGCAACGCGGATATGGGGAGCTAAAATATTTTAAACACATCTACCAGAACTGCAGCTGCCATTGGAAACGATATAAAAGTCGGCACATTGTATCTGTCCAACAACGTCTTATAGAGACTCAGCCGGGTGATTGGTCACCCGGCTGAGTCTCTATAAGATTTTTGAAAATGATCTATTTTCATACCTTATTTAAATTCCTCGATAGTGTTGTGGGATTATACATTGCTCTTTTATGCGTTTTATTTCAAACCTAACTCTAGTTATTTAGTAAATATTCAGTTATTGTAAGTATTCAGTTTTAGATCACATTACATGCCTTATAGTAAAACATGCCAGTTTGAAAAATAATCTATTCAGTTTTAGATCACATTATATGCTATACAGTAAATCACGTCAGTTTGAAAAATAATGTATTTGTCTAATAAGCACTGAAACTAACATTTTATTTGCAAAGAATTACATATACAGCTAGCAGCCGAGAAAGTCCTTTCTAACTCCTCGTTCGTTGGTTTGATTGAAATGATCATAAATAAAAAATATTTTGGAAAACTTAACAACTTTATGCACTATTTTTAAATCATTATATCTGGGAATCACCTCAGTACGTGGATGATCCAGTGTTACGTTCATGCTTTGTGCTTCAGTTGTGGCGTCCAGGTCTTCGTGGTCTACGTCCGAGTCAAAGTTGTTTCAGTGCGCTCAATTTCTTTCAGTGTTTTTTTTTTTTTTTTTTTTTTTTTTTGGGAGGGGTATAATACGTCTACAACTGCCAATTGTGTGCTGTGTGAAAAGTATAATCGCAGGTACCAAGGCAGAACGTTTTCCATGACGCTTGTTCCAACAGATCTTTTGCCAATAACATCAGATTCAATAGCAACATCAAAGCTTGTCAGTCGTTCTTTGACCAAGCAGATGCAATTCTCTGTGGTGCATGAACCCTGTATTCTAAGAAAACTGATATTAAATTTTTTTTTCCTTTAAGTGAATATTATATAGGTGACTTTTTTGGAAAATTCACTCGCCAAACACTCAACGAAAATCTTTGTCATTGTTTCTTGAAATATTCAAACTGAACAATTATGTCAACTTTTACGGTATTTGAAAACTTTGTTATCAGAGATCTTATAGAATTAGCAGAATTAGGAATTTGAATTCCACTTTTTGAAAAGAAATATCTTAAATACAATGATGTACAGTTTATGACAAATACGTTTTAACACATCATTTATTCACTAGATTTTGAAATAGCTGTTAATAGTTGTAACCTTTATTTTGTATCGTTTCTACTTCCTCGTCAGAAACAACTCTAATTGTATCTTTTTTGTGTGTACGATCTGGGAACTAGTTTTGCAATAGGATCACATAACTCAAATTACAGTAATGCACACAACAAAAACAAACTGGAGTTCTTTTTTTTAAAAATAAAATCGTAAAAGTGAATGTATTTTCTTATGATCACGGACGACATAAACACACATTTATTGCCGCGACTCAAATGTCAACTTGACGGGTAGAGGTGAACGGGGCGATACAACCTGTAGAGAACGAGTCGGACCGGAAAGTGAAGACAGGGAGACAAGGTGACGAAGACTGAAACATGTTTTCACCGCATTTTACGGATCGCGGATACGCTTAATTAGGCACTGGATCCGCAAGACTGCCAAATGATGCGGGATCCCACATTGCTGGATTGCAATCCCTAGCTACATCCCAGCTAAAGTTTAACTAAGTCATTGGTTGATTTTTTAAAAATATAATCACGAAGTTTCTGCCAATGCTACAACTAAAAACTTTTTGACTATGAAGTCACAGTATGGTATAAACTATGGAAGGACTAGGGTATGAAAACAGAAAATCTTAGAGAACTAGACCTTACTAAAGAATTAAACGAGGCGGAAATATCTTAGAGAACCATCTAAAGTGTCTGTGTGTGCTCGGTGCACACAGAAAACTTTTACAAGAAAATTGTGATAAAATTGCAGATGAAGTAGCACGAAAATTATTATTAGTGTAATTATATAAATATTAATTAATAAAATTATAAATAATTAATTAAAATATAATAATATTAATTCATTCATTCATTAATAGAATATATATGTATTACATGAATAAACGTTTTTGTAGCATGCATATTATCAGTTTTCGCTTGCCTGTCCCCCCCCCCATGAACAAAATCCTGGCTACGCCCTTGAAGAACATTGTAAGGGAAAAACAAAGCCTAGAGGCGGTAGGTCAGTGGTGTACAGGGAAAGCCGTATTAAACGCTTTGCAAACACACATGCTTCCATCTGCCACCTTGTTTCAGATTTACACTCAACTTGCAGAGAGTAACAGAACCGAGTTATAAAATTTTGTAACAAATTGCAGTGCTGTTTCTCAGTGTGTCATCTTAATTCCTGCTAACTCTTAATCTTTACTGAAAGACATAGTTCATAAAACTTCTGAGCATGGTATAAAATTAGTTCCTATCTGTATCATAATTTACTATATTACCTCTTTTTATTAAGACAGCCACTTGTGTAATTCAGCAACTGATTTGAGCTCATTGCTCAAGTAGAATGACATGTAAGAGTAATGTATTTTTCGATTAATATGTCTTTCGAGATTTGACTCTCGTACACACATAAGTGGAATATGCACTTCCACTATTTACCATATGTCTTTTCGTTTCTTGGAAAAATGTGACTTCTGGCAGTCATTAAAATCACTGATATTAAAATCTTTAGTTAACAGAATTCTACCAAAAGATGGAAATTATTACGTTTAGTGATAATGAAACTGATCAATTTTGCTTTTTATATTTTATTTAACGTTACTTCAGTACAAAAAGGGATCAATATAACAATATCTACACATAAGAGAGGGTTTAAGTACACTTTAGACTTGCGAGCTAATAGCATAAAAAACGTTAAAATTGCGTTTCTAATTTGAAAAATTTCATTGGAAACCAACTTTTTCATCAAATCATCCAAACTTTACATTTAAATTTTCAGTATCGATTTGGAACTTTAACGATTTTTCAATAATTTTACGGATTCCATAATAGATCAAATAGGAAAAGATTTTTTTTTTTTTTTACTTATTTCTTTACGCGTAGCTGACATCAAGTTCTTTAGAAGCTAGTAAGGAATGGGAGGAAGGAACGGGAAGGAGTTCGGCTATGGCCTTTTAAAGGAAGCATCCCGACATTTGCCTGGAGTGATTTGAGCAAACCATGGAAAACCCAAATCTGGATGCCTGGACGGAGATTCGATCCGCGCCCTCCCGAATACGAAGCCAAAGCATTACCACTCGCCTCCACACTCGATGTAATGGAGTGAAGAACTGAAACTAGTGAGTATCTGGTAACGTTGGGAAATTTGTATCGTACACATTTTAAATTCATCCTTCAACAATCAAGATTTATGTTTTCAGAATATTCCCGTAATGATTGCAGGAGAATAAATAAATGATTACGTCTTAAATACTGTGGTCGAAATCCATTTATTTCTTAGTCAGCTAATTTATCAAAGTCATTGCAAAATTTACCACAGTGAAAAATAACAGAAAAGCAATTTCCTCATTTAAGCGAATATGCAGCTACCCTGCGGCTTAAGCATCTTAGTTCACACAGGAAGAAAATAAGACTTAATTAAAATCACTCATGTCCGATGCCCGAACCGCCTCCCTCGGAGCGCAAGACCTAGGCGCTAGAAGTACTCTACATCTTCGTCCACCCCTGCTACCTTTGACCGAACTCTGAAAGCGACAGCAGGTGAGAACTGCCAAAGGTGATCGCTAACAGCCACACATTTGGCTGTACAGCATTAGCTTTCCTTAGTCGTATACGTCCCGTTTATTCTTTAAAAGCTTAAGAATTACAGACTACAGTACCCAGCATTGGAAAATATTGACATGAATAATATTTTGCATAAAAAATATCTTCGAGTTCGCTGCTAGTAACGATTATGTGCAATTCCTGCAGCGCTCTACCCTACGAGCTCGCCTGTGCTAGCATCGGTTTACTTCCTTCCATCGCTAGAGTTAAAGTCGTTTCTATACGTCGGAGTGTTAATCAAAACCACATATCAAATCTTTATCTTTCAAGTTCTCATCACTCATGGTTCTCAAGGAGCCTGATACAGGGCAATTAGTTCGCTTTGCACTGAATCTTGTTCACAACGTCAACGAAAAACAAGAGCCACCTGCACAACAAACCACGCTTCAACCAACTATTTCTCCAGCGGCAGCTACTAATTCCTGGGTACAATTCACCAAGCCACCCACATCAGCCATCCCGATGGAAACCACCAGTGCTCCTTCAGCTTCATTTTCCAAGGTAAACGCCAAATGAACAGCTGTTCCTATGGACTCCGATCCCAATCATCTGGAATTTCGACAGCGCCACAAAAAGCAAATTGATCCTTCCTCCTCTGTTAATCGTAAATCTCAAGTAAACCTTATGGCTGTGCATAACAAGTTCTCAGTATTAGACTCCGTGGGAGATCAATGTGAGGCCACTGATGTCACATTTGACGCAGCAGACAAAGTAGTGATCCCCCAATCTTTCTACATGATGTTAACAATTACCAACAAATTCTGAAAGATCTGTCCACCCTAGCGAAGGATGACTTCACGACCCAACAACGTGGATCGATGATCAAAATTAATACTATCTCTGCCACTATCTATCGCGCTGTTACGAAATTCCTAGATGAGTCCCAGCTCCCCTACCACACCTTCAAAGAACCACAAAACAGAAAGCTAGAGGTAGACCTGCGCAACGTCCCATTTTCATTAACCGATGCTGAAATTCTAGAAGAACTTTAGAAGAACTTCAAGCATGACAGTTACCAGCTACAAAAGTGACAAGACTTCATTATAAAAATAAAATGCCAATGCACATGTGCGTCGTTGAATTAGACGACAACCAGCAAGCAAAAGAAATCCTCCAATTAATTAGCCTCTTCCATGCTATCATCTCTGTAGAATTCCGTAGAAAATCTCCCACAATCTCACTATATACTAAATGTCAACCTTTCCGACATACAAGCAATTTCTGTCATCTTCCTCCCAGATGTGTAATATATCCGGAAAAACACCACTACTCGGAAAGTCCAAAATCTAGACAAACCAATCCACAATGTTTCAACTGTGGCGGTAAGCACTCTGCTAATTACCGAGGTTGTGCCTATTACCTCACCATTAAAAGAAGCAAACAATCTACCCTGACACCTATTGACAGCCCATGTACCACTACCCCATCGCCTTCACAAGCATCTCAGGAACCACTCCTTTGCAAACCCAATTTTCCTGAAATGCCAGGCAGAACCCGCAACCAGCCCTCGGTACCACAATGGCCTCCCAAACCTTCCTATCGCCGCATAGAATCCTAGCTCTTCCTCTTCTGCAATACTGGAAGGCCTACTAACCTCTCTTTTGCACTCCTTCCTTCACATTATCCAACCATTTTTTCCTCATTTTAAATTACTACTATTTCACTTCGTCATGGAGCTACTGCGTAATGTCTAAGACTGTGCCTCCGGCCTTTTCTTCTCTCAAATTCTTAAACTGGAATGGCAACAGAATTAAATCTAAGCGACAATGTCTTTTTGAGTTTCTGTCCAGGCCCCGTCTCTAAAGACCTCGCTGTTAGAGAGACGTTAAGCACATAAAAAAAATGTCCACACACAATATAGACATTACTTGCATTTCTGAAACACATCTACTTCCACCAGAGCACTTCACCATGCGCGGATGTTCTACCTATAGGGAAGATCGTATTGCTGCTAGCTCCTCCGGCGGTGTTGCACTACTTATTTAAAGGAACATCTCCCACCATCCCATCTTTCTAGCAACATTGTCAAACTTAGAAGCTTGTGCTATCAAGCTTTCTGCGAGGAACGGGCAGTCTCTAACCATCATAGCCGCGCGTACAAACCACCACAGAAACGTCTAGAAGAGGAAGACATCAATACATTATTCACTACGACGTCTCCCACTATACTAATGGGAGACTTGAGTAGTAAACACGCCCTCTGGGGTTGTAGAGTTACTATCCATAATGGTCGTCACCTTCTACAGGAAGAAAATGACTGTGCATTCCATATCCTACGTCCAGACCAGTCAATATATTATTCCCATAACTCTTATGTACTCCCAGACATTCTCGATCTAATACTAGTAAAACAAATCTCCCATCATCTTTATACACAAGTGCTACCCCAACTCGATTCTGATTATTGCCCAGTAGTAGCCATTTCGAAATAAATTCCCTCACCTACTCACATACACCCTCACTTCTAATGGGGCACGTTGACTTGGCTAAATTTCAACGTCATCTCGGAGATCTTCGCCCTAATTCTTCTTTACGAAACACAACCGACGTTGACTCGGAAAATTCACATCTCACGGCAAGTATAATATCCTCTCTAAAGATAGCTTCTTCAACCCTTCAACGGCCAACTAGACCAATTTCTTACCATAAAACCCTACCGTTGGAAATTGTGAACCTGCTCCAAGCCAAGCATCGCATGAGAAGGCAGTGGCAAAATCAATGACTACAGTGGCAACGTACTCGTCTCAATAAACTAAACCGCCAAGTCAAGCAAGTTCTGGACTAATAACATTTCAATACTTATCAGCGCCATATCTCAGGTATCTGTCCTCACGACGGTACTCTGTGGAAGGAGACTAAAATGATCATTCGCGAACTCCTCACTATACCTCCACTCCGACAAGGAGACAGCTACTTCACCAGTCAAAAAAATTTGAACTGCTTGCTGATTACTTCCAATCATCCTTCACTCCAAATAAGGCACACGACGACCAATCGGCAACTGAAATAGAGATTCTTCGTCATTTTTACCCCAGCGCTCCCCTGCCAATCTCGTTTACCTCACCCCGAGAGATCCCTTTATTTCTAAACTCGCTCGTTTCCAAAAAAGCCCCCGGCCTCGACCAAATTCCCAATGTGGCACTAAAACATCTACCTGATAAAGCTATAGCCTTCCTAGCATCCATATTTAATGCACTACTCCACCTTGGTTATTTCTCATCTTCCTGGAAACGCGCGGAAACAATTGTTGTTTTCCCCAAACCCGGCAAACCCACCAACCAACCGGCTAGTTGCCGACCAATAAGTTTACTTCCGGATCCATTTAAATATTCGAAAAAATCATCAAGAAACGCATATGCAAATTCGTCAGACAGGCTTCAGTCACACACATGTATCAGTTCAAATTTCATACACATCACTCCACCACCCATCAACTCCTCCGCATCACCGAAATCATAGCACGAGTTTTTGAAAGGAAACAGCACACGGCTGCCGTCTTTCTAGACTTTACTCAGGCCTTCGATAAAGTCTGACATGCAGGGCTATTGTATTAATTGCGCAACATAGGACTCCCAGATTACTTCTACAGAATCCTCCATAGCTTCCTACTCCGACGCACCTTCTCTGTAAAATTAATTCCGTCAAATCCACTACCCGTCCTGTTCTAGCTGGTGTTCCTCAAGGCTCTTCAATATTTATACCTCTGATTTCCCCGATCTGACCACTTCAGACGTAGCAATGTACGCCGACGACACGGCACTGTTCACCTCCCACGAAGACATTCATACAGCTGTTCACAACCTTCAAGTGGCCCTTACTTCCTTAACTAACCGGCTAAATATGTGGCGCATCGCAATGAACCCAACTAAGTCTAAACAATGATCTTCACTCTGAGACGCCCGGCTCCACCAACTCCGATTGTTATCAACGTCACATCTGTACCTTGGAAATGTCCCAACGATACCGTCTAATATCTGGTAGTTTATCTGGATCGACGACTGGCCTGTGGAACGCCCACATCAATTCCATACTCAATCTCGCATACTCCCGGCTCACTAAATTATATCCTATTATCAACCGGAAGTCATCACTCAAAAGTGATATCACTATCCTACTATACACCTCCTTAATTCGACCTCTACTGACCTACGCCTGTCCAGTCTGGGTAGTCGCCGCTGCCAGCAAAATCAAGAGGATACAGTCACTTCAAAACAAAATCTTGCAGATCTCCGTCGAAGCTCCATGGTTCGTCCGCAACTCCCAGCTGCCCCGCCAAATCGGACTGCCTACCATCTCGCAAATTATCCAAGAGCAAGCACGACGTTTCTACCAAGACCTTCCCAGAGTTCCAGGAGCCGCATATTAGTCCCTGGGCACCAGATCCGACTGGCCTACAAGATGCCTTCCAGATAACGCTTAGAACTTCAACTAATTCAGACATCACCTGATAATGTTCCCATAAAACTACTATGCTTAATATTCTGGAGGGACTCGATGAGTTAACCTCACTCAAAGTGTCTCGCCGTTTAATGTATTCATGTCCTTTTTCCAATTCATGATTGTTTTCCGCTCCAATCTGTTAAGCGTAAATACGCTGAACGATTGTAATAAAGAAATTTAAAATAAAAATCTTTTTTAATTTCCGCATGCCGGTATTTATGTACATATTTTTATATAGCGTTCCGGTTTAGTAAGGGACTGGAAAATAATTTTAAATTTTATTGCTTATTATATAGTGTAACGTTCTGACCTCATTAGCTAAATAAAAAGTAATGAATCTAATTATTTTATTATTTTTATCATGAAGGTGGAACTTTAGTGAATATTTTGTATGAGGAATCATCAGTGTATTATTAAAATTACTGATAAGACATTTTTTTATATCAACAATTTTCATTAAAATCAATCACCTGTCCTTATGCAGGCGCCAGGGTATTTTACATAAAATACACAAAATTACACAGTGATATATTCAATATTTTAAGTGTTCACTTGTCAAATGATTATTTGCTCCGGGCAGTGAGAGTTCTTATCTGCAGGGTCGTAGCTGGGCAATGCTATGAACTTGCACTTGTAGCTAGCACAATGTTCTTCATATGGCGTTATATATAATTACCGAATTTGATGTCGGCCACACACACTGCTACGGACCGTGTAGCACAGTTCCTCAGGACGTCCTTTGCCTGAGCACATCTACTCAAATAGAATAGCTGAAGTCCCGTTCCAGGCAGCACAGTTCCATTAACGCACAGGCAGTGCACATCGACCGATCGTGCTTGCCGGCCGGCACCGAATGTCCCTCCGTGCAACATGAAAACAGAAATTCCCGTCCGTCACTCTGTAAATCTACCTGGCTAGCACAATCCTCCCCTCTCAGGGACACACTCCCCTCGCCCAGCGTCTCATCACCCCAGCAAAACTCGCCCGCCAGTTCTGGGAACCTGGCCAGCTGATATTCCTGACCAGCCGCTTAGCACCCACAAGCTAACTAAAATATCTCCATTTAAAAAAATAATAAACATATAGTTTATTAATGTAACTAGCGGTCACAAGACGCGTTCGTTACAATAGTAAATCCTTTGCGAACGTCATCGAAAAGGATGCCATGAATAAAGCACACTTTGCGAAATACATCTACAGTGTTGTTATCGATCAGCGAGTACTTTGATTAGATTTATTTCTTTGTTAATTCAAATCTTGAAGCACCATATTAACGGAATAAACGTTTCATCTCCCCCATTTTATATCTCAGAGCGTGGTGGATGAGCGATTAATTATCGCACTGGCCTCGCATCCGAGAGGACCCCTATTCGAATCTTTGTCCAGACATCCACATCTGGGCTTTCTGTGGTTTCCCCAAATTATTCCAGCCGAATGCCGGGATTCCTCGTTCAAAAAGGCAATGGCAGAATTCCTTCCCGTTCCTTGTTGTCAGTTATTTCCCACCTCTAATGAACACGACGTCGACGAGGCGTAAAGCTAGAAGAAGAAGTAAAAAAAAAAAAGGTTTATATCAGTTATATAAGAATTTATGTTTGTCGTAAGATATTAATCTTGTAAATATTTGTGTGACTATGGTCGTTTAATTTGTTACACTACTAGTATTTAGTTCTATGCGGTTTCCTCTCATGATTTTAAGTAAAGATATATTTTTTCCACCCCTTGTTGACGGTGCATAATCATTATAGTCCACCAACATAATTAATGTTCGACATGGCTTATGATTAGAGAAATGCCAATAACATTTTTATTTTTTTATGACATGTGAAGCTAGTCCTACCGTAAATAATAATTTCTAAATGTGTGGTTATTTGAAACAAAACTAGATTCCGGAACGTCGACAGAAGATATAATATCGACGAGACTAGGAACCCGAATAGTTTTCTTTCAGTGAGAAAGGGTTCTTAGTTATCTGTGCCGTTGGTTGAGAAACATGGGGTACTCTTAGTTATGAGACATTCCTTAAGTATGTTATTCCCTTCCGCAATTAGGTTAGAATCAAGGATATATTATATGCAAACGCAACGTGTCTCATCGATACGTTTAAAATTAAAAAAATAAAAATTTAAAACCAGTTGCGTATGTTCACAAAACCAGCACGCTAACTTAGGGTCCAAGCAACTCATACTGCAACGCTACTCGTTAGTGGGTAAACAACGCGTGCCTAGGAAGAAAGTTTCATTCAACCTGTCTTGGAGAGACAGTTTTACGAAATAATTTGTTATGGATAGTTTTTATAGTTTCATAGTACTAAAAATTCTACATCCTCGAATATGGCCAAACGCTAGTTGCTCCACAGACCACGTTTTGAGTGTAATATTATTGGAAGGAAAAAGCAGAAAGATATGTAAATTAATATTGTTATAATTTTACGCTGATCATTGGAATAAAATGTTTCAATGAACCGCTTGTTGACCGGGCTTTATTTCAGTCTTGTTAATTATATCTTTAACGATAAGATTCACGGAACAGTATGGCAGGCAGTTTACTGTAACTGAATTTCATCTGATCCAGTGATCAGGCCGTAAACGGCCAAATATGACAACTAATCTCGTGACAGGAAAATGCATTGCCTGTCTAGGGATTGATCAGTAGCCTATTACTGAAATGTAGGGAACGATTGATGAGCTACTCTGCCGATAAGAATCGTCAGTGGGAGGATTCTTCCTGTTTTGTTCCAGGCATTGATTTAAGAAAATAAATTACAGATGGCGCTGAATTGAATACCCGCCAATGGGATAGTACGTTAGTCGGAGCTAACAGAGGCGCTTAAATTTCCTCAGAAGACATACTGTGTGATGTTGTCACTTTGTCAAAATTAGGGACTTAGACTTTGGCGAGAATTGTCAGTTTTTTTGCCAAAGAGTGTACCTATGTGACAAAGCTTACTCTCCACGTTTCCATGATGTTGGGGGTGGTTAGCAAGGCACCACTGCACCAGCTTTATCTGTTTAGGCAGCAATTGTTCAACCTGAGATGTTATTTACAGTTATTTCCATGTGTGTGTAGATAGATATACGTACAGTTATTGGTGTACATGCCTTCAGAAACCTTCTGTAAATAAATATGAAAATATTCAGCAATAATTAGCCATGATTTTCTCGTAATAATCCTTTCACGAGACTCATATCTGAACAATCTTCGACTTCTATGCATCCTGTGTGGCAATCTGTTCTTGTCTAACCGCTCGGCCGGACAGGGCGACCTCGAGGGTCACCAGAGGATAGCAGCCGGGACACTGCATACTAACAACACAAACAGAGGTTTCTGCGAATAATTGCTAGTTTACACTATGTGAATCAACATCTTCTCTTCTTCCTAACGTTTATCCTACTCTTCTACAGGCTCTGCTTTCTTCTCTATTTTCACACAAAGAGATTTGTGACACAAACAGGGAAAATGGCCTCTGAACTGAAATCATGATGGCCGGTACTCATATTTTGGGATTAGAACTATAGCCGCAAGGTACAACGACGCTTTAACATCAATAGATTCAATGCTTGAATCTATAAGCTATTCATCAACAGTTTACAGCAATATTGTTCAGCTGCCGGTTCAAGAAAAATTTGAAATCCCATCTAAAACTTGAGTATTTTTTCTTTTATTCTGTGCCTGATATCACATAACCGAATCTAGAAACCAGCTCAATGGTTACCCTTCAACAAGTAGTTTCCTGCTGACCGAAATCTATTTACTAATTAATGAGCAATTATAGCCCCGAAATAATGTGAACTCACGGCATCGGTGATGATGTACTGGAAGGCAGAAGCGAAGCCTTCCTTGAGCCAGAGGTTGTCCCACCATCGCAGCGTTGCCATATTTCCGAACCACAAGTGTGCAACCTCATGGCTGACGGTCAGGTATACCTCCTCAGTGGCCTCTGCATCTGCATAATCCTCTGGTAGCATCACCATCATCTCCCTAAAATCACAGCAGTGTGCTTCGTTAAAAACTGTTTGTAAGGAAATTAATCAGAATTGGAATTCAGTGAATATTACCTAACTGTCTTGACTGAATAGCATTTTTGTAAATCGACATAATATTTAGAAATTAAAAAAAAAACTCCTTTTTAGTTACCACGTTCAAAAAGTATTGAAAAGAACGTTGCTTAACAAGTAATAGGCAACATAATCTAAATTTAAATAATCCTATCATTCTAGTTCGCTACTGTTACAGAGGAGTAATACTACATGGAATTGAATGTGCCAATTATTTTATAGTACACTACTCACAATTGAAGCAATTATTTGTTTTGAGAATGGAGTAAGGGATTAAAGATGAGATACCCGAAGGTGAGCAGCCCCCAGTTCTCTACAGCCCAGTCCATGGTGGGGTCTGGCACGACGACGCAGTCTAGCTTGAGCAGGCCCGGAGGCAGCTGGACGCCGATGGCGTAGTCCTGTGCTGTGTGCAGAGCTGGCCCTAGCGCCTCAGCCAAGACAGCGGCTCGCAGCTCCTGACCCGGCACCACGTACACGCGCGACCCGAGCTGCCCCGGCGCCTCCACCCACGCCCATTCACCCACCGCCAGTGACAGCAGGTACGGAGGTATCTGCGGCGTTTCTTCGAACGAGTCCCACACCCATCCGGTTTTCCTGCAACATGTATTCTTCATAAGGATGATGTAAACTATGAAGGGCATTAATTAAAGAAGACGTTATTCTATCCAGTCTTTACACGAAGCTTCCTCACTGCTTATAGGTTGCCATGAATACTCTACAAAGCCTTGTACCGACAAGGAGAGAAAAAAGATGGAACGGAGCTTAGATGTGTATCAGACCTAATCCTTTGCAGCTGCCGTTTCATTTCTACTGAAATTATCAGTTCAAATGCGTTCCAATTTGTAACGGGACGTTATCACGACACGCTACAATTTGGATTTTTTTTTATTCAGTTTAAAAATTCAATTGATCTCGGGCAGCCCAAATTGTATATGTTTAAATTAATATGCAAGGGTTTGGATGCCATTTGGCGAACACTGGAAGCATACCTCCGGTCCCCTCCCCACCAGAATGGCGCCGGACAGCACAAGGCACAAAGGCTACCCTATCCCGTTAAGACTCTCTCTAGATCGCCCAGTTCTTGGGACACGACGCTGTGAAGGTCCCCCCCCCCCCCTCCCACACTGACGGGCAGGAGAACGCTCGAAAAATTGCCGCGAATCTCAATGTGCTACGATATCACGTGATTTCCAGAAAGCCTGACCTGCCAATGAAAAGTATCCTCAGGGTTTTCGTAAGTTAAAACAGGGCTCGTTCTTTCTGCCCCGACATGTTTCTTCTCCGAGACGAAGGAGGCCATCTTTACCAAGAGCGAGAGAGGACTTCTGCCTTGGCCACGGTCCGAGACGGTTCGACTCTGGGGGCATTGGAGAGTAACCATCCTATGGTCACAGGCTGGTGATCCCCGTCTGGTGCCTGCATCGAGATCACACTGAGACAAGCTGTGCGACCTCCACCAGAGACGCTGTCTTCGAGCTGGTAATGTTCACTCACCAGGTCTGGAATCATTGTGTTCTTTGAGACTGCGAATGACCCGTAAGCGATTTGAGACAGACTTATGCTCACCAAGCAGACCTAATTCTGAGCTAGCTGGCATTTCCATCAAACATTGAGTGTTGTGGAGGCCTTGCATATCACAAGTTCCATATTTTCTTTAATTAGCGGCGCCCGAGATTAATATTCATATATGTACACATGTCTTAATTGCGGACAGTTACTATCATTTTATATTGTGCATATTTGTCATCTTTTGATAATCTAACTTCATTAGATAAATTTCGATTAAAGTAAATTCATTCAATTGTTTGCTTGAATAAATCGGCCAATTGTAACGTCTAGGCTTGTTTGATATTCCAGTGATTTTATGTTAATATTAAATTTAAATATGCCTAGCGGTGTAATAACCAAATGAAAATAATAAATATCAATGTCAGTTTCCTTGCGATCTGGCAATGTTAAAGATTCTTGCCAACCCAAAATTAAATTCTTTAAATAATTAAAATTTGTAAAATCCCCCCCCCCCTCCTAAAGCCCACTCACTACAAATTGCAGACATATCCTAGTGTACTTGCTGTCATCATGGAAATGGTGGGTTTCGTTGGTTATTAATAAACATTCGGCGTTCTGCTATGCTTCTAAAAGATCTTAGATTTATAATTAATAACACTTTTGGGGTGCAGTCACAATAGTTTTGCCGCCATCGACGATTCGTGGATGTTACACAATACGAGCATCAATGCGTTTTAAGCACTGAGAAACATTTTTAGCAAAATTGTGTTTTTCACAAACTAAAAGAGATATGGTCAACGAGCAAACTGCAAAATATCTGCTGCGATCATTAACATTGAAACTGTAATCAAAGCTATTAAATCATATGTACTATGACAATTTTCAAATTCATCGCATTTTTTCAGCTTTGCTGAAAAGGCTTTTGATCTTGAAGGGTTTTATACCATGCAAACCTAGTCGTCATCAATCATAAAAACTCTTTGCTCTCATTTGGCATCTTACAGGTGGTTCAGTACGGTTTGCTTCATTCACTACCACTTTGAGTCGGCAGACCAGGATTACCTCAATGGAGACCACTAGACAGTAAAAATCAGGAATCTGCATACAAAAAACAAACAATTATTAATATTCATAACAAAAAATTCATCTGATTTAAAGTCTTCTTATTTTGAGTTGGAAGAACCTAAACTACGGTGTGGTTATAATTAAACTTTCCCTATTTAACACGTTAGAACACGGAAACTAATTACCGTACGAGTACCAAACTTGGTAGCATTAATGTCAAGGACATAGGGAAGATAAATAATGCAGATTAAATTTAATTGAAACACATTTAATATGCTGCTACGGTACATCATACCATTACATACTGGCACCATTACTGTTACAAAAGGGACTCAATATGGTGCCCATCAGTGTTCAAAAAAGTCTGAAAGCTCAGGATTGTATTCTTCACAGCAGAACGAACAATGTCCGTAAGTATGCTGGCTACCTTGATATGCTGCGCTTCAGATCAGCACATGTGTGAATGTTCCCCTGGTAAACCCTGTCCTTCAGGTAGCCCCACAACCAGAATTCACAGGGATTGAGGTCAGGTGATCGTGCCGGCCAAGCATTTGGAAACGATCGGCTGATAATTCGATCGTTTCCAAATGTGTTTCGAAGCAGTTGTTGATCACGGCACCTGTTGGCCATAGTTGGAACTGGACGGTGGCGCTGTGACGCATGTAAATCATGCATCCCATACTCTGGACATTAATGCTACCAAGTTTGTTACTCGTATGGCAATTAGTTTCCGTGTTATGACGCTTTAAATGGGGAAAGTTTAGTTATAACCACCCGGTATACTAAGGGATGAACTAGAATGATTTCCATTGCTTCCACAGTGTGACATTGTTAGTGAGTGTTAAAGTAAGTGTGTGTTCAGTGATGAGAGTTGTTTGTTTTGAGTGTGAAAGATGAGAGAAAGGTAAGGGTGAAACCTGTTGTATTTCCTAACTCCATAATCACAGCAGAGAAGTTTGGGATTTAGCCCAGAAGCGCACAATATGTCGATTAGGAATAGTGCGCCGCTACCACTTCTACACTTCTGGTCACGTCACGATGGTGAAAATTTCTTTCACGACTGGAGTTGCAACCAGCCAATCATGCGTCAGGAGCTGGACATCATATCATGGTGCAGCAACGAAATGATCCACTTTACGTGTCCGGTCTACAAAGAGGATGTAAATTAAAGCTGTCAATTGCAAAAGTTTAGATGTTCATGCCTCGGATTTACATCCTGAATTAACAAATGTGGAAGAACAACAAATAACAAAGCCTTTGAATACAGTGAGTGTTGATATGTAACATAAGAACCATTTTATATGAGTTATAATGTATATTTATTAAACAGAAGTTGCGAGGTATCCTCTTTGTACGTCGATAATTTAAGAAATACTGTTTGCCTTACCAATCCTTCCAGGTTCTTTTGCAATCTGATCTATAATCGATAGCACGTTCCGGACGATATGTGTGGCCCCAGGATATCGTCTTTTTCTGCTATCACCTCACAGATTAAATTTAGTTATACCTACTCTTCTCTATAAAATCAAAGTATTTGTTGTTTTATAACAACTACTATTTATTAACACAACTTAATTAATTCAAATATTTACAGTTCTCGTTGATACAACATAAAATCTCACATATATCCTACATCTGCTTCTCCTTGGCTTAAAACAAAACCAAAACAATTACAGCCTGCCAACTTCAAAATAACAAAACATATTATAAAAACTTAAATTTACCCATTTTCACATACTACTATACTGTACGGCCTTTTATTAAAATAAATACATTCCTTTTTTGTTTAAGTTGTAAAATTAATACTATTATTATTATTATTTAAATGTGGGACCTCACAAAGTGGAGCTTAACGTAATGTACAAGGCGTTTCCCTGATTTTAAGCGTACTTCAGAAGGCCCAAGAATTTTTTAAAGTTTTTTTGGTTATATAAGCCACGGCAGGACGTTCGGATTCCACTCTAAAATTAGGTTCTAGATTCCGGAGGATTCAACCAAACTTCAGATTGTGAAGTAAGTTAGTTTATAAGTGTTTATGGATATACTTTTTTTGACATGGATTTCGGTGAGGGCTCACTATTTATTGATTACCAAAGAAAAAGATAAGTAACAAAATAAAAGCTTCTTGTGCACAGTGAGGAATATAATTAACCAAATACAACAAATGATTTTTAATAATCACCTTTATTTCGGCACTTCAATAAATTTCTTATTGCTTTTGCAATTTATAACATTTTTCCTCAATAAAAATTCAAATAAACAGACCAAATATCTCTAGCTATACATGAACTGAGCATAAAAATTGTCTGTAGGTATCCAACTATGTTCTCATCTCTTTTTGTCCCCGCGCTATTTGTTTCATCCCCTAAAAGGTTAACTGTTCTGAGCACATGGGATATGTAAGATACATACAAGCATGTACAAATTTTTGACAGGCGATGGCAGATGATTAATTGAGTTCAAACCCGCCTCATAATTTGTGGCTTTTTTAAACTCATCTTACCCTGCCCTCGCTCACTAAGTCGCTATCGTGATCCTTGCCACCGCCAAACATCTAAGGGACACTTGCATCTTTGTTAACCTGGCATCAAAGTTCATTGTTTCTAACGAATCCGCCTGCTCTCGCAGGAATTTGAAAGACTCTTTTTACAGGTGATTGTGCACCACCATTGTGGCAGAGGATGCCGTATTTGGTGTCCAGTATACGCAATACGCAAGATGACTCTGTAACCACAACAAAGCGACTATTGCAAAAAAAAAAAAAAGGATGGGTGCTGCGAAAGATAATGTATCTCATCTGACTCAGAGTAACTTGACTTCAAACGGATGCCCCAACCCCCTCGGGACAACTGTATTCAAAATTCTTGGAATACCTCTGCATTTATTAGTAGATAGCAGTTTTTGTCCCATACCTGAGCCTTCCAGTAAGGCGTTTAATATGTCTCAAAAAGACAAAAATGCTTTGCACACACAGATTTTCATTAATTTTTAATACAATCGATAAGGAATTAAGTAAATATATTAAACCATCTTTTAGATTACATTTACAGTTTTTTTTTTTTTTTTTTTTTGCTGTCATCAGTCTTTCGACTGGTTTGATACAATCCTCCATCCCTTCCGATCCTGTGCTCCTGTGCTAACCTCTTCATTTCTATATACCCCTTACAACCCACATCCTCAATTATCTGCTTCATATATTCTAATCTCTGTCTTCCTCTACAGTTCTTACCTTTGACTGTTCCCTCCACTAACAAATTAACCAATCCAGCATGTCTCAAAATACGACCTACCATCCTGTCTCTTCTTTCTGTAAGCTTCTTCCACAAATTTCTTTTCTCACCCATCATTTCCAAAACTCGTTCATTTCTTACTTTGTCTGTCCACTTAATTTTCAGCATTCTTCTGTAGCACCACATTTCAAATTTCTTTATTTCCGGTATTCCTAAAGTCTATGTTTCGCTCCACACAAAGAGTTTTAGAAAGTTCTTTCTAACTCCTACATCAATAATTGAAACTAAATGGTTTCTCTTTTTCATGTAGGCTCCCTTTGCTAGTGCTATTCTGCTTTTAACATCTTTCCCACTTCGGCCATCGGTTGTAATTTTGCTTCCCAAGTAACAGAACACACCCACTTCTCCTATTGCATTCGATCCTAGTTTTATATTTAATATACTAGTATTGGTATCATTTCTGCTACATCTCATCACTTTAGTCTTGCTTTGATTCATATTCAGTCCAAAATCATTCTTCAGTATTTTGTTCATGCCATTCAGTAACTTCTCAATATCCTCAGCCCTCTCTGCTAACATGTCATCAGCAAATTGTAGCATACTGATTTTTTCTCCCTGAAAATTTATGCCACATGGAAATTTCTCTTTGACTTTCTTCATTGCTTCTTCTACGTACAGGTTGAATATTAACTGGGATGCACTACAACCTTGTCTCACACCATTTTTTACTGATGCATGTCTCTCGTGATTCTCTACTTTTATTATAGCCACTTGATTCTTATATAGTTTATAGACTATTCTTCTATCTCGATACTTTAGACCCGATTTCTTAAAAATTTTGAACTTCTTGTCCCACCTAACATTATCAAAAGCTTTTTCTAAATCAACAGATGCCATAAGAGTATCTTTGTATTTCTTGATCCGCCCTTCAAGTATTAATCTTAATGACAGAATTGCTTCCCTTGTACTGCGATTTTTCCTAAACCCAAACTGATTTTCACCTACTATCTCTTCTACTACTCTTTCCATATTTCTGTATATTTTTCTAGTCAGTAATTTTGAAGCATGTGATGTTGGACTAATGGTGCGATAATTCTCACATTTGTCGGCTTGTGCTTTCTTTGGAAGTGTGAACATGATATTTTTTATTAAAATTCGGTTGGAATTTCTCCTGTTTCGTAACTTTTTGATATCAGTTTGAATAATCTATCGATTCCTTCCTCTCCGAGGGATTTAAGAAGTTCTTCAGGGATCTCATCAATTCCAACTGCCTTATTTGCATTCAAGTCATTCATAACTTTATTAAATTCTGTACTCAAAACAGGATCTTCTAAGTCATCAATGTTGACATCGCCTTCCTTTTCCATTACACTATTGTTCAAGTTGTCCGCAACATACAGTTTCTCAATGTATTCCTTCCATCGGTTAGCTCTATCTTCTGAGCTTAAAATAGGTTTCCCATCGACAGCTTTAATGTTCATACCTCCTTTCTTCATTTCTCCTAAATTATGTTTGATCTTTCTATATGCAACATATACTTTACCTACAACTATTTCCTTTTCTACTTCTTCACACTTTTCTTGAAGCCATTTTTCTTTTGCTATTTTGCATTTCGTATTTATTTGTTTTCTAAATTGCCTGTAATGCTCTCTTCCTGCTTCATCCTGAGCATTTTTGTACCGTCTCCTCTGTTCCATCAGCTCCAAAATTTCTTCTGTGATCCAATATTTTCGGGCAGCTTGTTCCCAAAAGCCTAATGTTTCTTTACCAGCTTTCATTATTTCGGTCTTTAATGCATTCCATTCGTCCTCGGTTGAGCTCCTTTCAGAGTTACATCTTAGACCTAAGTCTACCATTTCTGCAAATTTTTGTCTCGTGCTAGATTTCTCAGTTTATTCACATCCAGTCTGTTCTGCTTATACTGCTTCTTTATTCGCTTAAATTTCAGCCTGCACTTCATTATTATCAAATTATGGTCAGAGTCTATGTCTGCTCCTGGGTACGCTTTACAGTCTAGAACTTGATTCCTGAATCTCTGTTTGACCATGATATAATCTAGCTGATATCTGTCTGTATCCCCTGGACATTTCCAGGTGTGTATTCTTCTTGCATGGTTCTTAAACAGTGTGTTTGCCACTACTAGCTTATATCTTACACAAAATTCTAGCAACCTGCTTCCTCGCTCATTTCTTTCTCCTAGACTAAAACGTCCTACAGTATTCCCCCTTTTCCTACTCCCACTATTGCATTCCAACCACCCATGATTACTAGATTTTCGTCCCCCTTCACATATTGGATTAATTCTTCAATTTCAGCGTATATTTTTTCTATTTCTTCGTCATCTTCCTGTGACGTTGGCATATACACTTGTAATAATGAGGTTGGGACGGTCTTAGTTTCTAAGCTCATCAAAATAATCCTGTCACTAAACTGTTCATAATAACTCACCCGTTTCCCTACTTTCTTGTTTATTACAAATCCTACACCAGTGACTCCAATGACAGCTTGTGTGCTAATTATCCTGTATTCCCCAGACCAGAAATCCTGTGAGTCCTTCCATTTAATCACACTAATCCCAACATCTAACTAAAGTTGTTGCATCTTCCTTTTTAAGTTTTCTAACCTACCTGCCCTATTCAGACTTCTAACATTCCACACTCTGACTCGTAGAATGTTTCTATCCATTCTGATGACTGCTCCCTGAGCAGTCCCCACCCGGAGATCCGATCGGGGGACTATTTTATCCAGGAAGAAGCCATCATGATATATGTATTTTGAGAGGATTACATGTCCTCGGGATACCCTTTGGGTCTTTCCCGTTGCCTTCTGCATCCCCATGCCGTTGATCATTTCTGATTCATCCGCCTTTAGGGGCCATTTCAAACCCCAAGGGCAAGAACGTGCCCTGAATCGCTCCCCGCTATTCCGCCCTCCTTTCGGAGGCCATTGGAAAGCAGTGGGTGACTCGTTATACCGGGAATCTTTGAGTCGCCAGAGCCTCGTCCGTGCAAACAGGGTGCACCACGTGAAGGAGAGGTTGACATTTGGTTGTAAAAGGCTAGTATAGTCTCTCCCAAACCCTTACACCCCACATTTACAGTACAGTTATTAATATGATAATAATGTAACAGGATAAGATACTGATAAGTACGGCATTTTAGGCAAGAGAAATCACGTTCTATCTTAGAATGATTTAATGATATCCCTTCAAATGTTTTCTCGTATATTGTAATCCTTGTCTTCTTGCACAGTTAACAAAATTATCAAACCCCACATGTCTTGAAGCCTCCCCAAAACACTTACCAGTTAATGGGAACACAGTACAACATTTCTTTGGCGCAATGGACTGATCTCTCAACCTGAACCACTACAAGCTACTGCGCCTTCTACAAAGAAACCTCTGCTTGGAGGCCGACCGGTGTCCCTATAAACAATAAACACTTCCAGAAAATGGGTTACCTAGAGCTCAGGCTCACCCTCCAGCAATGGCACGCAGCTCACTTCTTCATTCCAGCAGTACAGTTGTTTGTTCTTTCACCGCCACGGCTGTAATAAACATTCTTGTCGAATCTTTTCCATTCCAGTGAGCAGAGCCATTGATAATATTTTGAGTTTTGTCTTACGGTAGGAGCGTTCTTAGCAGGCTGGTCTTTCACGCAATGACAATACGTTTACAGCCTTCTATGTAATACTGGAACTTTTTCACTTTACCCGAGTTCTGCCAACAACTGGATCGGAGCAGTAAGTAGTGGGGGGAGACCGACTTTGGCGATTTCCCAATTTCAGTCTCGCCCAGCAAATCAGAGGCCTAGACCAGAAGTGACGTCACTGGTGCGTGATTTTGGATTCAGGCCGTATGACGTCACTGTCTATACAAATTAACCTATTGTGAGTGGCCCCCGTGGCTAGAAGCACTGAAAATTTTACGATCAGCCACTTTTATAAGAACAAGTTTTAAAATTTTCGATGAGCAGATTTCCGTGGTTATTTTAAATCCATCAACATTAGGTGTGAAATGCAAGGTGGGGTTGGATTGTCTTTTTCAAATTCAGAAGAACGATAACATTAGATTCACCCGTATTTGTTAACAGAGTGTTAAGATAAGTATCACTGCTGCTGGATCAAGAACTTATCGCGGTTCGGTTAGTAATTTCTTCAATACCGAGCGTGGTGGATGAGTGTTTAACGCTATGGCCTCGCAATCGGGAGGAGGGAGGTTCGAATCCCCGTCTGGGCAACCAGATTTGGGTTTTCCATGGTTTCCCCAAATTACGCCAGGTGATTACCGGGATGCTTCCTTCATAAGGCCATGGCTGAATTCCTTACCGTTCCTTGTCCCATCCCGCCTCTAATGACCTCGACGTGGATGAGGCGTAAAGGAATAAGTAAAAAAAATATTCAATATCTAATCATCACATAAGACGCACATTTGTAATTGATGTCTGCATCATTTCCAGTGAAAAGATCTATTGAGCCAACACTGGTGAACGCTGTAAGAGTCGATAAATTCAGTGACGCAGAGAAAACCTTTAAGTTTAAGGGTTTTTTTGCAGCAACAGCGTGCACCAATTGTCATTTACGCGGACTTTGAATATTTGTTGATACCCTTTGATACGTGCGGACTTGACCCCAACGCCTCTCACGCCACAGTAGCCCAGAAACGCGTTACTTTTGCCGCATCCAGCGTGGTGGGTAAGTGGTTAACGCTCTGGCCTCGCATTCGGGAGAACGCCGTTTTGAATTACCGTATGTTCATCCAGATTTTGGTTTTCCATGGTTTCCCCTCATCATTCCAGGCGAATGCTGAGAAGTTCGCTATCATTGTCACATCACAGGTAAATTCAGAGGGGCTGCCCACAATAACTATAATTTACAGTTCAAGAATCAACGGTACTTACCCATCCGTTTCCAATAATTTTTCAGGGTATGATGTTCATTTTATTGTCAGTTATTGAAAGTCACATTTTGTTTTCTAAAAGGATTAAAGGTACATCAACCACATTGCGGTGCCTGGACTCGTACCGTTTCGTGCAGTCCCCATGAAAGAAGCTGGTTGGAACCCTTGAAGAGCGTGCAATGCAAATTACCCGTGCGCATTTCATGGACAACGAGAAGTTCCAACACGTTAAGCAAAAAGGAGTCTTACACTGCCTCCAAAGTTAAAATTTTATAGTTCGTTTTCAGGGTCTGTAATTTCGGACAATGACTACTAACACGCCACAAAACATTGGTGAATACATAAGTCTGTACATGGGGACAGAAATACAGCTACGTGCTGATATGTTTGAAAATTTTAGGGCTTTATGTTTCCAGAAGTACACCCTGGACCCCGCGCACTATTTCACAGCTCCAGGCCTTTCGTGGCAGGTCATGCTGAAGAGATTGCAAGTCGAATTAGATCTTCTGATAGATGTCGACATGCTTCTCTTTTCCAAACATGGAATTCGTGGTTGCATTTACCAGTGCGTCCATAGGTTCCAAGGCAAACAACCGGTACATGGCGGAGTACAACCACGATACAGCTGAAAATTTCATTATGTATTTTGATGTAAACCATCTGTATGGCTAGGCCATATCAGAGTATCTACCCTCTGGAGGTTTTCTATGGTTATCAGTCAAGCTGATTGCTAGCATAGACTTCATGAGCGTAGCAACCGAAACACCTAGTGGTTACGTTTTAGTGATAAAGTTGACGATTCCCCAGGATATACACGACTTTCTAGCAGACCTACTGCCATGTCCAAACCAAAAAGTTGCTCTTGGATCTACTGTCAGTGACGTAATTGACATATAGGTTTATTAAAAGCAAATTAGAATATTTGATTGAAATTCATTTCAGTAGCGAGCAGGCCAGTCTTCGCACGCGCCGAGTTGAGCGCAATATTGTTTGTAAGGAATCTGCTGAGACGCTGACTCAATCGATATTACTACTTGGAACTGACTCTCTGACGTCAATACAGTTCACCTTCGAGGTAACTAAAAATTATTACCTCTCACTCTGCGGGCAGTCATCGACGAGTAGATAGTTCATTTTCCGCGGGTAGCTTTCATCAGCCCGTATGGGTTTCTAACAGTAAAACCGACTCTCTTCGCTCAAGTGTGTTAACCATATAGGCCCTGCAAGATCATGGGGGCGGCATACCATCAGCCACTTAGCTTGCCATCCAATCATACAACAATCCATTAGTCTACTAGTTATTACTCAGTCAGATGCAATTAGTATCCTCGATAGGCGCTGTCGGGAGGATCCTCGCAGTCATGTTATCGGCTGTATGTTCACGGCTTTCAATGACCTTAAATGGGACCTCATAACCGTTAGACGCCTGTTATCATTCATAATAGGATAGAATCTCAGCTGGTCATCTAACAAGTACCAGCGTTTCCCTATCCTTGTTGTCGAACCTAATAATCGGCTGGCCTCATATTATTCCTGATGAAATACATCTTATTAATTAGCCCACAAGACGCAAGAGCTCAAGGCCATCAAGATAGAAGAGACTTCTGCAGCTGCAAGAACGCCACTAGGTTAGTTAAATTCTCCTCTAGAGTCCCACCACAGTTAAAGTCCACAACGAACCCAAATATACCCCTCGGCTACCCTGTCAGTCCTGTATGTCAGATGGGACTCTTCACTAGTTTCCTTAAGCTGATGACTACGATGGAGGATAAGGCTCGGTATGTTCTCCATTACCGAGTATTCTAGCAATATGTATGTGTGGGGATCAAGTTGGGCACCGTGCACCGTGTAATATATTTCAATCGGTCACCGTGGTTGAAAGAATACTTCTCTCTCAACAGGCGTTCTCACCAGTCAGCCAAGTCAGAATTTGAGATAGACTTTTTCAAACGTATAAACACTTCAATTTTTGGAAAAACAACGGAGATTATTAGAAAACACCGCGACGTGAAATTGTGCACAGGTTTGGCCTGTAAACACGTAGCTTCACCATACTTCAAACGTATGATTGTTTGCGAGAAAGACTTTGTGGCTGTGAAGATGGCGAAAGTGCGGATACTTTACAACAAACCGGTCTACGTCGGGATGTTGTAATGTACCCATCATATAGATTGTTGCCACCTGCCAATATTACTATCATTAATTTTTTTTTATTTCATACCCTTTCTAGAATACAACGTGGCTTCATGAGGGAGGTACTTGAAAAATTTACCTGAACAATTCGGATTTACAAATACAATTATTCTCTTGGGAATTATGGTCATGAAAATGGAGATAACATTATTTACGAGGCGATGAAACTTATATTTTTCTATCGTCTGAAAAATATGCGAAGGTAATATGGATTCTTCCAAAAACAAATAAAAAAAATAACTTCTACATATTATTCACATACAAAAACATTAGTTAAAGGAAACTGATATTTCAGACCATTTACAAAAAATTGCGGTTAATTCAATAGACTTTCAGAGAGCACAAGTTCTTTCTTTGTGATGTGAGTCACGGGTATTGCTGATGGGCTCCAAAAATGCACCATCTTCAGAGTTAGTTTGTCCATGCGGATAAAAGAATCTTTATATTTACCATACGATTAAAGTCTTCATGGGAAGCGTAACCCCAACCTTGGAGCTTCTCCTGATGCTTCTGCACCTCTCTCACACAAATTTGGTACTCGATGCACTGTATCAAACAAATTTGGCAAACAGCTATGTTCAAACACTCAATACGCATGGTCTCATCCAGAAGGACGAGGAATTTTTCAAGCGCCGAACCGGTCAGAACCTTTTACGATTGCCCGACTCTGTGGCACAGCGCCAATTCGTCCGAAGCATGGCTTTTTATCACGAAAGTTCTTCATACTCTCCTCAAATCAGATTCACCAATACCGGCGGATAAGGGCGGGGTTTTTACACGAAAATATTATCAATAACGCGTTGTTCTTTATAACGAATAAACAATGTGATGCCTGAAACTCACACTCGTGCAGGTCATATCACCATCTCCCCTCACAGAGCGTCCTTGTCGCACTCACTGTTCCACGTTCTGCAGCCCGTCCGCCGGCTAGCAATAGCACACTGTTATTCTTTTGTCCAATGCACCGCTTCATCGGCCAGACTGAAAGGGTGGAGCGGCCTTGGACATTCCACCTAGGATCGTTGTCTGAGATAACGGAGGCACGCAGTGGCAACCGGCATACTTGGCGAAATAATATTATCCAGTAATAAATATGAATCGTCACCGGCAAAGGATCGCTTCAATGTGCATTCTCGATCTGACTAAACTGTGGATGTGTCGAATTCACTATGAATTCGTCATTCCGCAGTTTACACGCCCGAAATTACTTTATACGTACACAGACAGATTCATCTATTTAGTGAACGGCTGTGATCGATATGAATTGATGAGACCCAATTGGGAGGACTTCGAGACATATGGGTATAAGACCAACAGTCATTTCGACATAGAATCCTATAACGAGAAGGTTGTTGGGGTTATTAGGTTTTAGAAGAATGGTTCCCTGATTGTGGAGTCTGCGGATCTAAGGTCGAAAATGTACCCATCCTGATTAGAATCTAATTCGACCTCAAGACGGGCTAAGGATCTGGCAGGCACAGTTGCAAGAAAACTTACCATAGCATATTATATGGAATGTTTACATGGAGCTACACCTATGTACCATACTCAACATCTTTTCAGTCAATCCTACATAGAATTACAACTGCTGAAGTATCCAAACGGCGTGTAACCGTTTAACCGTGTGTATTATTAGAGTGCACTATTGATGGGATACATTGTAAATAGTTGTGGTCATCTGTTGTGAATAGCTGATGGTGACTTGTGGCAAACATAAGTTGTAAATAGTTGATGGGTAACTGTTGTCAATAGTTTATGATGACCTATTGTAAATAACTGATAACACCTTGTTGTAAACAGTTGACGGCTACCTATTGTAAACAGTTGTTGATGATTACTGGTCATCTGATGTAAATAACTGATGTCGATTTATAAATAGTTGGTGACCTCTTGTAAATGGATTATATTGGCCAAATGTGAGTAGTGTTATATTGCTCTGGAGTTTTTCAGTGCAATGTAATTTAGTATTAGGTTTCAAATGGCAGAAAAATATCAGAGTTAGATAAACAAATGTTGCATATAAAAGTTGTAAAAAAAAATCAATACATTGTAAATCTTTGATAAATAGGGGGGAAAATAACCCATGAAATATACAAAATATGTTGTAAAAAAATCCTTTATCCATGCACTGGAAAAACATCCAAGGTTTTTAAATACTGTCTAATATAATGCATGGGATGAACCCATGATCTATGTACAATATATTGTAGAAAAATAGTCAAATAGTTTAGTGTTTAAGTCTTTTATCTTTATATGATGAATAGGGAAATATACTGTAATTGTTGTATTCTAATATATATATATATATATATATATATTGAAAAATTTCCCCTGAGTTATGCAAACATGTTGTAGAAAAATAGTTAAATAGTTAGTGCTTAGTGTGACATTTTAGTTTTTCCCGGCGTATTGATGAAATAAAAAAGTTCTCGGGTTTTCTGCCGGTTAATGGATTTATTTAATTATTTTAATGACGTTTCGGCAACTGCCATCGTTGCCCTCATCAGGTTAACTCTTAAATATAAACACAAGACTGTAACTGACTCGCGAGCATTAATCAATCAATAACTGAGGTTTGCGACGCCACGGGCTAACCCGTGACGTCACTGGGCGCTTTGGGCAGCTTCTGCCACCCCTCCACCCTGCTTCTGCATTTGTGTCGTGATTTTATCGTGTTGTGCTTAGTGCTTTATCCCGGTCCGTCAGCCTTGGATCCAGTAGGGGAGGCGATGACCGACCGACCCGATCAGTTTACTGCCAACGCCGTAGGCGTTGGCTGGTCTTGTGTAGGGGTGCCTGTCACATGCTTGCGCAGTAGCTGCCGCGATTAATTCTGGAAGATTTGCGATGGCGTCTGTTACTGCTTTCGCCAGCTGGCGGAGTTCGGTGGCCGACACGTCTTTGGCGGGAGGGGCTACAGGCGCGGTAGTGCGCCGACCTCCCTGGTTTGGTGCTGCCGGGCGACTGGCGGCGGCAGTAGCAGGTCGCCGTGTGGTGGGAGGGCGCTTGCCACCCCATGCTCTCTGCTTGAGGGCCACCGGGCGACTGGCTGCTGTCGTCACCTCTTTCCCCCAGGGGTATGGGCCTCCCTTCGGGGAGACCCAGATGAAGGGTTTGGCGCACCTGGGGGTCCCTAGCCCCCCCTCTCCCCCCGATTGCCTTGCGTGTATCTAGATAGGGCACATCAGGGCATAGGGGGAAATTTTTACTCCCTCTGGAAGATATGGTGGGTTGATTGAGCTGGAGGTGTCTGTAAAGAGCTTTATCTGAATTGAGATGACTGGCAAACTATGAAACCGCTAGTCTTGGTCTAGTACATGTTGCGTCTACCAAGAGAGGGGATACTGCTGGACGTCGGAATTGGGTCCTCGCAGGGGGCGGTTGTAGGAGGCGGGTTCGTACCGCCTTCGCCGCCACTGGGACTTATGCCTGATGCCCACAGTACCGTCACCCCCGGCTTGAGGCTGGGGGTACAGGAGGGGTCGCATCCCCTGCTGGACGGAAGGCTTGTGGGTAGTCAAGCTGCATCTAGGCGCACTACGGTGTTGGTCGCAGCTCAAGTGCAGTGATCAACCCTGCCCTGACTGCTCCGGTGTTGGGGGTGTCCTGGTGAACGAAGACCAAGCACCCCAGGGGCTTAGTGCACCCCTGCTGTCAGCGTTGCATAGACCCTGGAGTTGAATGAAGGGGCCAGTACCACGGTTTTGGGAGCTGCTCCTGGTTACTGTTCGCCGCCTCTGAGTACGGCCCCTGGGGCTCAGGATTGCATTCCTGCTGGTGGGAGCACGACTCTATGTTGCCATAGTAGGTTGAATACATAGGTGTGAACCGGTAGCGCATGGCTTGCCAGGGGTGGGGAAAACATACACCTCATTACCGTTGTGGAGACCTTCGGGCCTCTGCAGCGGAACGTGCACTGCGACGGTTTTCTGTGTATCCGGGACTGGTGCGTGGGAACTTGTGCTAGCACTAGACACATGTGTCAGGCGGGTGCCGGGGAAGCGTACTAGGAGCAACCCCCTCAGTGTGGGAAGCTGCGTTGGGGACGATTCGTTTGGTCTGCTGGCGTGGTGGAACATGCTTTGGGGGGGGGGGTCTTCTTGCACGGCTCCTGGTCGCAACGGCTTCCGCCCGCCATGTGGGGCCAGGGTGGGGCTGGTGGCTTGGTGTGAGAAATACAGTGGCATTGCTATATGGTCAGGTTTTTGGAAGGGTCTTCGGCCTGGTTCGTGGCGGGCGCTAGCTACGCGTGCTTCCCCGTGGGCACCCTATAACAGAGTGGCGAAATCCACCTTGCCTTGCTGTAATGGCGTGTAGTTCTGAAGAACCCAATTCCGCGGCGGGGGTGTAGTGTGGGTCGCCGGATATCCGCAGTATGATTCTTGAGGGGGGGTGAAGCAATTCGGGTAACCCCGATGACAGATTCTAGCGCTTACAAAGCGGCTGCTTGGTGAGGCCTTGTGCTGATCCTATTGACTTACAATGTCATCACCTCTTATCCGAGCTTCAATTTGCTTTCCGGACTGGACGCTCCACGGAGGATACAGTAAACCAATTAATAGGTCATACTGACTCGGACTATGTGCTCTGCATCTTCATCGATATAAGCCGATGACCTCGTTGTCATTGTTAGGGGCACGTCTCGCAGAGACCTAGAGGTCAGAGCCCAAGCTATCCTCGATAAAATCGTAGCATTGATCGTGGCAAACAAGATGAAGATTGAACCGTCCAAGACTACTGCGATGCTGCTGAAGGGGAAGTTTGCAGGCCGGCCCCCTACGCTCCGGCTAAACAATGCGAGGATCAAGTTTTGTGATGAAGTACGTTACCTGGGGGGTGGTGGTTGACTACCGCCTCAGCTTTCTATCACACCTGAAGGCCCTGAGGAACAAGACTGATGCGGTGATCGATGTTTTGATTCCGCTAGGGGGGCCTCAATAGAAAAACCTTGGAGACACTATACAAAACGGTCGTTGTGACTATCGTGACCTATTGCACTTCTGTGTGGTCGGCCAGGGCGGTTCTAGTAACATCACAAGTGTACCCTTGACGCTATCTAGCGGCGATATCTGTTGTTGGTCGCTCGGGCCTGTCGAACTGCCCCGATGGAGGCACTCCAGGTAATGAGCAGCACCCTTTCCCTGGACTTGGAGGTTGTTAAGTCCACCTACATGTACCATTTGAGGAAGGGTAATGACATTTACATTTATGGACTTAGAACAGAACCATTTCTTCGTGAACCCAAGAGTGGCCGTGCTACGATTGTTGACCACCTAATGCAATCGTGGCAAAGGTGCTGGGATGCATCTGAAAAAGGAAGGGAAGCCCATCGGTGGATCCCTGACATCAAGAAGTATAAACAATGCCTAAAGCCATCCTTCACCTTCTCTTATCAGTTGGTGTCGATAATAACTGGTCATGGCCTGTGGAAGAAGCTTTTAGAGCTAAATATAGTAAATGTTGCAAGGTGCTACTGCGGAGAAACTGAGGATGTAGATCATGTGCTGTACCACTGCCCTGCATATGATTGCCATCGGCGACACTTTATTCTGTAGCTAAATAAAGTTGGCCTGGAGGACAAAAACGCAGTGCTTACATCTGGAAATGGTGGTTTAGAGGCTCTGAAAACTTAAGATGCGCTAGTGTTTGTCACTAGGATGCAGCTTATGATGTAATTAATTAACGGCAGGCATCAGACGGCAGATGTTTTCTTGGTCTTCGGCATCAAGCCGGGTGGCACCGCCTCCAAGCGGTCCCCGTGGGCACTTGACCAACTCAAGTGGCAATAGGTGTTTCCTTTAAGAGGAACCTGTCTCCCCTCATAGGAGGGGTAATTCTTCCAAGTCTTTCCCTTGGTGGGGGTGGCTGGTGGTGGTGCTGGTTGATGCTGGCGAGGGAGAGGAAGAGCTTCGGCTCCTGTATCTCCGCCTGAGCCTCATCACGCACCCCTACCGTTCGTTGTCGTCACCTCTGACGTAGTGGCCCCCTCCTGGGGCTCGTTGGTGGCGACATTCGGCTGCTGGTGTTGCGCCTGCTTTTTGACCCGGAGATTTTATTTCCTCGCGATGCACCCACTAAATGAGGCGCTGTGGCTACTGCCGCAGTTGCAGCAGGTAGGTGGGGCATCACGAGGAAGGGTGCAGGAGGAAACTCTGTAGCTTCCACCACACCTTACGCAGCGCACGGCCTAGGTACAGTCGCGGGCCAAGTGCCCACCCAACCGATGACACCGGAAGTACTGGACGAGCGCTAGCGTTGGCCTCCTCTTCCTATCGAACCGGACCAGGCGTCCGAGGATCTGTTGTGGCTTGTCCTCCCGCCTCAGAGGCCTGTCGGGCTGGAAGACGTAAAGCGGGAGACGCTCCTCAGTACCTGGCCGCCTCATCTGGTGGACGGAGGTGGCGATGATGCCGCCTTTCATCAGTTTCTGGGCAATCTCTTCCTCCGCAGTCTCCGTTGGCAGCCCGCAGATGACCAACTTGGGAGGCCGTCATTGTTCTTGGAGAGTATGGGGGATATCCTTCCCGTCCAAGAATTTCCTCAGTGGCTGCAGTTGGCTTGCGTGCTGCGGCAAAAAGCTAAGTCCTTCCTTATTTGGAGCATCCAGGATATATGTCGACGTCTCCACAGAGAAGGTCTCCAGTAGTTCTATGAAGTTTCCTTCATATCGGGCAATGAGAGGTAATACTGGCCCTTGCTCCATTGGCTGCTCGTCGTCTCCTTCCAGATTCGTCAGCTCGTCTTCATCGGTCTCGTACTCGACATCGGACTCGCTGTCGTACTCCATGACCGCTTCCTCGTCGTTGACCGGAAGGAGCACCCAGCCCTCCGATCTGTAGTCTTGCTGTTGGCGAGGCGGCATGGCTGTTGCAGGCTGGTAAGGCCTACTCAAGAGCTTCTGCATTTGGAAGGTGATGTGCTGAGTTCGGGTAAAGCGGTGTCGGAAGCACCAGTGCTCCCGGCCACTCTGCACACGTGATTAGCATCATTCTGCCGGCTAGGTGGCCCCACTTCCGATCCGACAGGCACTTATGGAATGTGTCGATATCGTCGGTGGGCACCTTCCAGCAGAATTTGTGGTCGTCAAGGTGCGCCGTGATGTATAGCTCCCACTTGTCGGAATTGATCTCCGAGAGGCGGGGTACCTCCATACTGAAAGTACTTCATCGCTGGTCAATGTTGACCGGGTACCATCTCGGTTCCGAACCGTCTCGGCTGCAGGACGACTCCGCTGTGAGGCAGTTCGTCTCCAGGAATACAGGCGTGGCGGCCTCCATGACTGCCTCGGCCGTGCTAGCCGACCGTCCACTCTCGCTGTGAGAGGTAGACTGAGCTAGGGCGCCCTACGAAGGCAGGTCCTGGCTGAGTGACGGTGCTGCTCTCTGTCACCTCGGCGACGCAGGCTCTGAGGAGGATGAGCCAGTCCTGGCTCCTGAGGGGCGCCATTCTCATTAATTCTTGGCAGTGTAATACTGAGTATATTGTCTCTCGACATTGACTCTACCGCAGTAAGATGTGGTGTGACATATCGTTAGGTTTGTCTTCGGTTGGGGCGTTCACTGTTCATATTGCGGACATTTCGACACTGTTGTCGAGGTTGGTTAGTCTTTCGATGAGTTTCGTCAGCAAGTCAACGATAATCATCAATTTAGGGCTCCATTCATCTGCGTCGTGTCCGCAGCAGCGGCCGGGGAAGTCGACGCGACCGGCCGTGAGCTTCCCCGAGCGGAGCCACTGTTGGCTGCCTCGTGTCTTGTAGAGGCTGGACGAGGCGTGTTGTCTGCGTCTCGGCAGGTGAGGTGGCGGGCATGGTGGACTACAGTCTTGTCCTCTGTGCACGGTTCTGCCCCTCAATCAAGTCTTCCTGCTGGGCAGTCGGTCTGATGCGTTGCCGCGCTGCCCGTCTGCGGTAGTTTCCCAGGTTCTGCTGTTCTGGACACCCCAGAAAACAGGCTGCATGGGGCCCACCACAGTTGCAGCAGGTAGCCTCATGCTTCTGTCTTGTACAGTCTTGTTGTAGATGGTCTAGGCTTAGGGGTGCATTGCCGCGCGTAAAGATGAAACCTTTGGCACCTATAACATTGCACAGGACTTGGAGTAGGCTTCTTCCTTTCCGTGTTGGTTGCCTTGTTTCTTGAGGTTTTAGCACGAGGTAGTAGCTCCTTGTAAGCTTGCTTCAACTCTTGCAGTTTGCTTGTAACCGTCTCCAGGTCCGGCAGGCAGGATGGTATAATCTTGATGCCGTCCGCTGTCGGCCAGGCGAACAAGGGCAACGAGGTGTCCTGCTGCAGCAAGCATAGCAGGCATATCCAGTTACGCTGGCATGCAACTAGTAGTGGTGGTACAGGCCCCTCTTCCGAGGCAGAGATATGTACCTCCATCGAACTGCCTCCTTTCATCGGTCCCGGAACCTCAGGGCCCGGGGGATCTGGAATAATCGCTGGCGTGGCCGGAATTCTTCGGGTAGCTGCTGAGTAGTCGTATGCGGCGGTGCAGTCCTCTGGAGCGAGGCGGTAACCTCCGCCGTAGTAGTTCTTTGGAGAGTCGTATGCGGCGGTGCGGTTCTTTGAAGCGAGGAGCTTGCCTCCTTCGTAGTAGTTCTTAGCGGTCTCGTAGATGGCTTCTACACTTTTCCCGTGGTTGCGATAGATGGCGCTCTGCGCTGATGATACGAATACGTCTTGACGCAGTCCGCTTCAACTAGGAAGTGAGTCCTGGCTCCTATAAATATCCCGCTGCTCTTTGATTGGTCGGCGATGCAATCGGCCTCAGACGGGGTGAAACCGGTTTGGCTGCATCTCGTGGCTGTATACAGGGAGCATATAATCCCTGATTATCTGTTTGGAGTCCAAAGGGGACACTCGGCAACAGAGCAAATCCTGAGAATCGTCGAGCGTGCGACCGCAGCCTATAACCGTAGAGGTTATTGTCCGCTAGTACTTCTGGATGTGGCCCGTGCGTTCGATTCAGTTTGGCACACTGAGCTGTTATTCAAGCTTTACACACAGGGTATCCCCGGCCATCTGGTAAAGCTCATCAAAAGCTATATTTCTTGGAGATCCTTCCAACTACGAGTCGGCAGCGACATCTCATCTCGTAGACCTATCAACGCCGGTGTTCCACAGCGGTCGGTACTCGGCCCAGTGTTATACAACCTATACACTGCCTACATACCAGCCCCTTCCACAGTACACACAGCCCTCTACGTCGACGACACGGCATTCTTCATCGCACACAGGTGCAAGGTCGCTGCAATTAGGAGGCTCCTGGAGGTCCTCCAACAAACGGAACCTTGGGCCGAGAGATGGAGGATCTTGCTCAAAACCGCCAAGACGCAGGCAATATTATTCACGAGACGCCTGGGGGAGCGTAATCGGTAGAGAAACCATACACCAAACCTGCACCTCGACGGGGAAGATATCTTATGGTCAAATACAGTAAAATATCTCGGCGTAGTCCTTGACTCTCGCCTGACGTGGCAAAGACACACGCAAGAGGTAAGAAGGAAAGTGGAAACTAGGCTTCATGAACTCTACCCTCTGTTGAACAGCGACACTGCCTTGTCAGCCAGCACGGCGTCAACATATATTGCAGTCTTGTGCGCCTAATCCTTGAGTATGCATGCCCAGTGTGGGGGTATGCATCCAAGACCAGTATCAAGCGGATGCAAATAATGCAATACCGCACTCTTCGGCGTGCACTACATGTGACTTGCCGGTTCCCTACAGCCCCCTTGCATGAAGCCGTAGGGTTACCCTTACTCTCGGAGCGAATCCTCAAGGTAACAAGAACATTCTACTGAGTCGCTAGAAAATCACCGAATCCCTTCATAGCCAATTTGAGGCAGTACTCGACCACGTTTGACGAGCACAAAAGGCCCCTCTCAATTGTGACGGACAATTAAAATATCTAGAGCGAAAACAAAGGCACACCAACAGTAATGATACACATCTTGTAACTTTTAAGGATATGTCAAAAGACAAATACTTCACTAAAACTGCAAAATAATGTAATTTTGCAGAAAATGCTTGGGTATGTGTGTGTGTGTGTGTGTGTCGTGGCTACATCCCGTAGCTCAGCAGCTGGATGACATTTAGTAGCTCCACGGCATTATCTTGAGTGGTCACCAATCCGAGTTACAACCACGCATAACGTTGCTTAACAGTGCGGTCACCCATCCAAGTGGTAGCTTAAAAGAATCCAAAACATTAAAAGTTCTAGTAGTTAACTGCAGAAGTGTTTGTAATAAACAGCCTGAACTCGAAAACGTTATTCGTAGTACAGATGCTGATATCGTAATAGGCACAGAAAGTTGGTTAAAACCGGATATAAGTTCCGCTGAAATTTTTAATAGTAACATGAACATTTTCCGTAAGGATAGGTTGCATTCCCAAGGAGGTGGTGTATTTATAGCTGTTAGTAAGTACCTCCCATGTAGCGAAATAGATGTCCATACTGTCTGCGAAATCATATGGATCAAGCTCAACGTAGCTAGGACAAATCTTGTGATAGGCTCGTTCTATCGTCCACCCGATGCAAGCGTAAATATTGCCGAGGCCTTGAGAAATAATGTAAATAATATAGCACGGCAATTTCCGGACCATACAATAATGCTAGGAGGTGACTTTAACTTGCCAGATATCGACTGGACTAATTACGTTCACGTTACTGGGGGCAGGGATAAAGCAGCTTGCGAAATCATTCTAGACCTCTTCTCAGATCACCATCTTGAACAGCTCGTAACTGAACCTACGCGATGCCTCAACGGTAACGAAAATATTTTAGATATAGTTGTTACAAATAGGCCCGAACTATTCACGGATATTTCTACCACCGCAGGAATAAGTGATCACAAAGCTGTAATTGCTACAGTAAAACTAACAACCACGCGCAGAAAGAGAAAAGAGAGGATCGTTTACAGATTCGAAAAGGCTTAAAAGAGTGTTTTAGAGCGTATTTGAGGCATAATTACCACACCTTCTTAGTAGCAGGAAGCACCGTTGAAGAGAGGTGGCATCGATTCCTACATATACTCGGGGAAGGTATGAACTTGCATATACCGAAACGGACAATCAGGGAAGAGAACGATCCCCCATGGTACACACGGGAGGTTAAAAGGTTACTCAAGAAGCAAAGGAAGATACATGCACGATCAAAAAGGACGATGCATCGGACTGATTTAGATAAGTTAGAGGAGATAAGGGGACGTGTTAAGAATGCGATGCGTGAGGCATTTAATAACTTTCGTGAAAATTCTATATCTAAGAGCCTCACTGAAAACCCTAAGAAATTTTGGTCGTATGTAAAAAAAGTTAGTTGTAGTGAGAACAATAAGCCAGTTCTAATAAAAGACAGACGGGAGGTTGAAGACAGCCGCGACAAGGCTACCGTATTTAACACCGAATTCAAAAATTCATTCACGCAAGAAAACATGGAAAACATCCCTACTTTACCACATCGTGTGGAATTAGAGATGGATCCAATAGAAATTGATAGCGTGGGAATTGTAAAGCAATTAAAACTCCTGAAGTGGTGTAAAGCGGCGGGTCCCGATGGTATACCGGTAAGTGTATTTTCTGAATACGCGGAGGATATTGAACCATTTCTGTCAGATATATTCGGTAAATCACTAGAAGAGAAAAAACTACCTTCTAGCTGGAAAATAGCCCAGGTAATTCCCGTTTTTAAGAAGTGATCCTAGGAATTATCGACCCATATCTCTAACATCGGTCTGCAGCAGAATTCTGGAACATGTCATATGCTCGAACATAATGAAGTTTCTAGATGAGAAAGAGTTATGTACACCATGTCAACACGGATTTCGGAAGAAGAGATCGTGTGAAACACAATTGGCCCTATTTTCCCACGACATAATGAAAGTTATCGATGCAGGTTCGCAAGTTGATGCAGTTTTTTTGGATTTTCAGAAAGCTTTTGATTCTGTGCCACACAACCGACTTTTAGCGAAGATTCGAGCTTACGGTATTTCGGCTCAGATTTACGAGTGGATACGTGATTTTCTAACTGGTCGATCACAATATGTCGTTGTTGACGGGGAAGCCTCTTCTAAGATAAATGTTACTTCGGGCGTTCCTCAAGGAAGTGTAATAGATCCACTTCTTTTCTTAATATTTATAAACGATCTAGGTGGCAACGTCAAATGCTGGTTGCGATTGTTTGCCGACGATGCGGTTATCTATAGCGAAATAAGGTGCTCCGACGATTGCTTAGAAATTCAGCGTGATTTGGATGCTATTTTCGATTGGTGCTGTAAATGGCAGCTTACACTTAATTGCAAAAAGTGCAAGGCAATGCGGATAAGTAACAAGAAGAATCAGTTTGTTCACGAGTACAAAATAAACAATTCACCTGTTGACACGGTTGATTCCGTGAAGTATCTGGGGTGATAGTACAAAGCAACATGAAATGGGACATGCACATAACTTCCGTCGTAGGCAAGGCAAATTCTAAATTACGATTCATAGGTCGTATTTTGAGGAATTGTAATGCTCAAACAAAGGAGAAAGCGTATAAAACACTGGTGCGTCCGCATCTGGATTACTGTTGTGGGGTTTGGGATCCGTATCGCAAGGTTCTGATTGACTCAGTTGAGAGGGTGCAGAGGAGAGCCGCTAGAATCGTGACTTGTTCTTACAGCCCTTATGAAAGCGTCACAGAATTGATACATAGATTGGGCTGGGATAGTTTGGAAGACAGACGACGTAGCTTGCGTTCGAATTTATTGGAGAATATGCGAGAAAATTTAAATTTCGAGTGCAGTGAAATTCTTCTTCCGCCAACCTATTTAGGTCGCAATGACCGGAGGGATATGATTAGAGAAATAAGATGCCGTACTGATACTTATATGTATTCCTTCTTTCCTCGCACTATTCGGGATTGGAATGGGCGGGTTTAGGATTGGTGCTTTGCACCCTCTGCCACCCACAATGTTTGTGATTTGCAGAGTATGGATGTAGATGTAGATGTAGATCGTTGCTTAACCGGTAGCATTACACGAGGTCTCTGGAACTGACCAATCACGACGACTTATCTCCCATTGGTCGACGTGTCGAGATGACATCTGCTTTGAAGACTGAGTGTAACACGATGCTGTTTCAGGTCTTTTACGACTAGCTCCCAAGCCTCGCTCAGCAAAAGACCACCATCTCTGTTGATGCTGTTGTCACTTATTCGAATCCCCAGCGCTTCTCTGATCACTGAGTCCCAGAAACACGACATCTTAGCCAGAACTTCAGTATTGTCGAAGTTGATGCTGTGGAAATTTTCTATAGCATGTTCTGCTAATGCGGACTTGTCCAATTGTAGTAACCGCAGATATCGTTGGAGCTCATTCCGGCGTTCCTCGATAGTTCTTATGGTTTGTCCGATGTATGTGACGGAATTTCAATGCATAAGATTTCGAACGAATTTTGGTTCCATTCACACCTTGCACTTGATAGTATGTGTACTCGAATCACGACGAAGTTGTGCATATCCTGTAGCATCGTCACCGATGAATTGTTTCATCGATCTAGAAATACGTGAAACCAAAACTTTAAGTCTCATAGGTATGTACTTAAACATAAAAAAAATCAGACGACATTGATTACAAATATTAGTCCATTTGCACTCGGTAGAGATTGTTTTCTTTTATTTCAAAATTAAATTTATTAGGCAAATAATTGGACCACATGGTGTTCGCCGGGAAACGCTCCCCGCTGCTAGCACTACAACGAAGAAACTGCTCCCGGCGAGCGAGTGGCCAGCTTCACACATACAAGTAGTTCGCCCGTCAACCGTGGAACTACTTAGAAATAGTTACGTATCATATACATGTATAAGCATGTAAAAGCATATAAATATTACGTATTCCATTAACTTGCATTACAAAAGATGCTGAAAGTGTCGCTCCTCTATCGTAATACACATTTAACATCTTTTAAACATGTTTCGGGGCACACGCTGGATTTCACTACTCTTCATGGATATTATTACTTGATAGATTTTGTTTTCAAGTTGTTCAAACGTGTGAGGATTTCTTTCATACACCTTTCAATTAAGCTTTTCCCAGAATAGAAGTCACAATGGTTTAAATTGGGAGGATCTGGCGATACAATCCACGGCTGATTTCACGTTTCTCTTACTTTTTTTAACTAAGCGTCAGGATATTTGGGACGTTATTTACTGCGACACCTTTTAAAGGACTTTTTCTACACATATGTATCATACAGGAATATTCTTTGTTCCAAATTATAAAGTGCCATAATTCAACTTACGCTCACACAGGATACTGATTAGTAAGAGACTGAAGCCACAAAATAGTTAAATCGCAAAGAAAGAGACTGAAGTCACAAACCAGCCAAACCGCAAAGAAGTATGTGTTAACAAGTTCGCATTATACTGCGTCATTTGACTGTTGGTTGTAATCTTGCCGGTCAATCACGCTGCCGTTTGGCGGGAGCTGGCCTTTCGCTGTGAGATGCCGTCGGCAAGACAGCAAGTGTGTAGTGTTTCCAGGCGAACACCCCGTACATACACACATGCTTTCACACTTCGAAACTCAGCAGCACTACAGTCCAAATTAGTGACAAAGAAACTAAAAACCATTACTAAATCACTCCCGGGAGATATCGACTATCGGGTTTAGTAACTTCTGGATTCATGAAATCAATGGTTTAAAGAATATGCAACAACGTCACTTCGAAGATCGTTAACACGTCCCTTATCACTCGGTATTATAGCAGTTCTGTGATAAAAAACTCAAGTAAATGTAGAAACAGTTAAAAAAAAAACACAAGTTAACACAGCCCAGTACCGCTTGTTTCCTAACTTATGACGTCAGGCGCTGTAATTGGTGTTTCGTTTGACGCGAGGAATAGGCTGAAAATCAGATTTTATTTATTGATTTAAAAATATAAATCATTACTATTTCACGAAAAAAATATTGGATGATGTTTCTAAATTTATAAATATTCTTTCCAACTAAATATCATAATTGTTTGTAATACCTGTCCGGTCCCCTATTGTAAAAGTACTTTCTGTTGTCAGTCTTTAGGGTTTTAGGAATACGACCACCAATTCGGATTCTCTTTACAACACCAGCAACCACACTGCCTGTCTTTCTTGAGAGGTACTGCCCATCAAAGCTTTGCATAAGCAACAATCACAATCAGTATATACTTGTAGCCACTATTTTTACAAGTGTGTGGAATCTTATCGTCTCGCTTAACATATAGTAACCCCGAGTCATAGTTGATTTTTACAGAAATTCAGTCTTATGTCAACTCTGCTTCATTTGACTATTCAGAGGATTACACCATCGACAGGAATTTCACAATAATTTCGACCCATATCTAGTACTTATGGATTATCTTGGATCCTATCCGTTGGGGCAATAGTTTTAACCAAAGTCACCTCTATCATTTTTAAAAACAGTGGACCTTCATTATTTGCTTCTTAGCATATTGTTTTGTTACAACATCGTCTTCATCGATGGGGTCAGCTATATGATTGAGTATTCCACCTTGACAATCCAAATTACCATCCTTTGTATCAAGTATGTGTTCAGGTGGGTGCACCAACATTCTCCTTCTCTGTATCAATGATGTTCTACCAAAATTGTGCATGGTTGTAATGATGACAGTACCTAGTGTGATTGGCTATTTATTCAACAATAAATCAAATCCGTAGCGGTACCTCCCACGATACATGTCGCAGTCTTTGTCAATAACGAAAAATCGGTGTTTACGCTAATTTCAGCAGTACCCACATATATTTTAAAACTTTTTGAATGTCATATCGGTGTAGAGGAGATCGTTGTAAATGTGCTTTAGATTCATATCATCCTGTTAAAAGAGCACGATCAAGTTAGTATTGTCTCTGACCAACTGTTTCATCTGACTACATGTCTGGCACAAGTAGAAAGAATCGACTGATCTGTTACTGCCAATGCAAAAGTACTCTCGTATATAATTCTGCTGCTCACACGAAACATCGTAAAACACAAACACGGAATTAGGTAAACTTCACTTGGAGTATGTGCACTTTGCGGTAAGTGTCAAATACTGAATTTCTTTTATGGGTTCTAATATTCTCCCTAGTAACTGATAATTTGAGTGGTACAACGACTTGGAAAACATGTATATATTTTCAAATAAACGTCCATTGGGTGTTCCATTAGGGAGAGCACTAGACTGGTTTTTCCTACAATTTGATATGTCGCACACCATTGTCCTCACTGTCTCAGGAAACAGAGGTCCATTCTTCCGTCTAGTATTGGCACCAGCAACATCGACATTACTCACGGGAAATGTTGCTCTCTGTTTGACGAACCACATATTGACAAGGTTTTGTGCTCCGGATATAGGCGCGTGAACATGTAAAGCAAGTCAGTTGATAACAATGCCTCCTACAAGGAAGAATAAAAAGAAGAATAAAGGTCGTGGCATCGAAAAGATGCCTCTTGATGTGCATGTACCTATATAATAGTTTTTTGGCACCAGTACTAAATTGGGTTGGCACTTGGGCAGAAGAGAATCTACCCACTAGATGCAGCCTGCAGGGAACACTACATTTCTTATGCACGATAGGCAGATAGAGCCGAAGCCGATGATACACTCGCCGAGAAGGCCGCAAACAGAATAAAGGTGCAAAGATTAGTGAACGTGCCGCGGCATTCTTGGTTAACAGGGCCATGCGTGCCAAGTTAGGTGGGGGTATTAAGAAGAAGAAAAAGAAAAAGGAGGGAGTATTCTTCCCTTAATGAACTATTTACCGGCTTGTCAGCTGCCGGTGCTCTGGCACGCGGAGTGGTAAATATTTTCAAAGATATAAGATCGGCTAAAGAAGCAAATAAGCAGTGTTTTGAGGAGAAACTGCAACGAAACGATGGAGGCATTTGCAGTGAGGGATAAACGTTGATATTTGAAGCGTTACGGAAAAAATGGGTCTGGATTTTATTTTTAAAGTCGGTGCCACAGCTTTCAGATGAATATATATGTAGGCATGTAAAGCGTTTGCGGATACCACATTTTCGTGGTGTTTTCATGCGTGATATTTTCTCCCTAAAAATTCGTGAACGTGAATGTGATATCGTGAATTTGTACTGTGCTGAAAATGCTGGAACATATTTGGTTGCTTGCATGAAGTACAAAGACGGTGCAGTTAAATATTTCGATAGTTTCGGCGACTTACCTCCCTCCGTTGGAATTTCAGCGGTGCTTTGCCGGGAACAGAATACTGTACAATTTGCAACAACACAGAAATTTGGTACACATATCTGCTGACATTTGTGTTTAAAATTCCTGTATGAAAATGTATAACATCAGTCTCGAGCGAACCTTGGACAGGGTAATGTCTGTGACACTCTGCTTGTCAGAAAACAGTTCAGTCTTGGGCTGTGATTACTTCCCACTGATAGGTTTGAGCCAAGGCAATTACACAATCCGCTTTATCTACTTTCAGAATTACAATTCGATTCGGAATAAAGACAAATCAAATTGAAAATTTCATTACTCGAAGAATTGGGTGATTGAAATACCCACAGGCTATAATTATATTAACGATTTGTCAAATTTTTGGTTCCGTACACTAAAAACGACAAACTAGCAATTATAGCAATCAATAAATCACTCAAGTGCAAGATCCTTCGCTAAACAAAACTCAAATGGATCTCTGCTCGGATTGTTGAACTGTGTGTTAAAACCTAGGTTTACTACCTCAGAGTAAACTGTACAGATATTCAATGTTAATGCGATACGAAATAGAGTGCTGTATATGTACAGCAAATTACGTCAACGACAAGCTAGGGTATAGACTACACGAGTTTTTTTCCAACAGTTCCGCCAGGGTACAAGATTTTAGAAGTACCCGCTAATGTCATCTAACTGCCCAGCTCAGTGAAAACTCTCAGCAACATCAATATTAGAGTTGTCGACCAGGACGGTGATTTAGTGGATTTCAGAGGAGAAACCATTATTCTTACGCTATATATAAAGAACGGGCACTCGTTGTAACAAGAAGCGTCAACGTCACAATATTGTCAGTCATGAACCAACAGTGAAACGATAAACACCTGAGAACGTGCTCTTCCCACACGTGTTGGGCTACGCCGTTAAAAAACATAGATGAGACAGACGATTGACATAACTTCCAGTGTAGAATTTCGTGATTCGGTTACAATATTTGAGACATCAACCGCATATGCAGCCACATTTAATAACAATGATGAAATTCGGATACATATTCAGAACCAGGAAATATTTACGCTGCCGTGCGAAAGTTATTTGCATAATGAAGGAAGAGTCATCAAATCGGATGAGTCAGGAGCTACAAATTCAATTGTCATATCCAATGAATTCGCGTTTCTGTTTGAGGAAATTCAGTACGAACTTAATGTAGCAGAAATTGACCGAAATAGAACTGTAGGTATCACAAGCACATTGAAAACGCTTATTTCTGCTGATCCTCAACAAAATGGTGCGTTGAACAACGCAGGATGCGGGCAATTCGATCTTCGAACAGTGGGTTTTTGCGAAGACTTTAAAAGTATACTTGCAAATGTAAAACAAGAACTAATACTGATTCGAGCTAGGGACGAACCAAATACGTACGTACAAGCCAACACAAATCCTCAGAAAACTAAATTTACCATCGGTAAACTCTCATAGGTGATGCCTCATTTGCAAGTGGTCCAAAGAGAGTAACTAGCGTTGCTTAAGATTGTAGATAGTGGAAAGCCACTTCGCATTTATTTCAGAGTTGGTATCTTTTGAAGTACCCATTGCTTCCTGTAAGTAAGACTCAAATTTGTATTTTAAAACATCAACGCAACTAGAGAAACCTAGTTTCGTAGTTCTGGGATATCCAACAAATAGGGAACGCAATGCGGAATTAAGTGCGGCCCTATTTGACTACTGCTATCTCACCAATGTCAGAGTGTGAGAACATGAATTTAGACTTGAAGAAAAAGCAAAACACAGTGCTGTATCACATGTATGCAAGATTCCATAAGTATTACTATGAATGGGATCATCCTTCGTCTCTAATAAACCGTGAAGACTTTATCGCAATTGCACTAATTGCCGTAATTGAGTCGTCACACAAAAATGAGTCAGTTAAAATGGGGCCTGTAGATATTCGTATGGGGTTTGATAGCAGTGATGATTTTGATGTAGTTAGCAAGTGTTGTCACTCATTACCATGATGACCATGTTCCTGGGCGCACAGCGATTCAAGAAGGATGGTGTATTTATTTTCAAAGAAGTTGCTATATGCTCAGTACGCTCATACATTATCGCTACACGTTGTATATCTGTATCCTCACCTTCATGTGGGGGTAATGACCCAGCAGTTAGATGGCTGAAACATAATTACCATGCAATGCCTTGGAACGTTGATGGCGTATCCTTCAGCAAGATGTGCTCTATTCTACTTGCAATAACTAATGCGGATGCTTCAGTTATTTACGTTAAAGGACGAGAGGATGTTCGATGGTTCCAGAAAATTATTGTGAAGAAAGTATGCTGCAATTTAGAAGATTTAGGATGATCACCACTACGAGAACTCAAGAAAAACTATAATTTGACAAAACTTTGTAATTTACGTACATTTTGTAATGGTATATGGGCTGTTGAAAATATATTTTTATCGTCAATAGGTGGGCGAATTACAAGAATTGAAAATATTATACTATGTTATTATTTAATTATGATAGGTGAAATAAAAAATAAAAAACTGGTAAAATGATTTTATTTGCGTATTACCACATCGCATTACATATTACCGCATACATCGGTTCCTTTTAAACCTTGATGAACTCTGTGCTTAACATCATCATACATTAACAGTTTTTTATATGCCTTTATTTCTAACTTTAAACGTTCATAGTGTCAACTGGGACTGCATGACACTTCATTGACATGTAAATTATCAAAATGCAAATCTATTAACCCATGCATCAAACAACGGGGACATTCACGAAGCACTTTTACAGAATGATAACGTATTCACAAACTCGGTGTAGTACTTTATAACTACAGGTCTTCATGGTGTCGATGGCACTGATAAAGGTAGGCAGGGCGTCTAACATGTTGTCCCATGTTGATTCGCCAAGAAACACACCACAGGCAGCCACAGCATTCTTGTAAAACAATATAGTTTTCGCTCCATCCACTGTTCGGGATGAGATGACGTGGCTGCCATGTGAGACACTCATTTTCAGATGCACACTATTGTTGAAAAAACCACAAATTTTATATACCAGCTTTGTTTTTATCTGCTTAACGTCTCATAACAGCGAGGGCTTAAGAGCCGGGAAAGGATGGGGGGCAAGGAATGGGAAGGAATTAGGCGATGGCCTTTTGAAGGAAGCATCCCGGCATTTGCCGGGAGTGATTTGGGAAACCATGGAAAACCCAAATCTGGATGCCCGGATGGGGTTCGAACCGGCGTCCTCCCGAATGCTAACAGTTACACCACCGCGCTCGGTTATACATCCCATTCTTCATGTGTGAGCGTGACTTTATTGTAACCGACTTTTTCTAGTACAACTACTGGATTAAATTACAGTTAAGGTGACAAACCTATAGTGAGCCGCGTGGCGTCACTGCTGTTTAACTTTAGCACCTCACTAGGCATTTTTCGGCGAACTGCAGTAGTCGAGCGACGACCTGAAACTGAGCGTGAGCTGACTGGTGCGGTGGCATTTATACCTCTTCTTAAACCTAAGATATTATATTTTTAACTGTAATTAGTTTGTATCGAAAAGCATTCCTGTAACGCTATCACCTAGAACGCGCTCGGTCCGCATACCAGAGTGCTGACGTCAGGCGTGCACACCTGAGCCAGACATGTAGAATCCTACCTGAGTAGGCTGGAGCAATGACGTCATGGGATTTTCCCCGCGAGAAAGAGATAGAAACTGTTTACAACTTTAGTGAATTCCTATTTGGAACACCCCTCCACCGGGGCCACTAATTGGCACAAAATTTCACCAATTGTCGATTTGTTTCATCTGCGATAATGACGTCATACAACCTTGGACTCTGAATTCAAAAGCCCGTGCCAGTGATGTCACTTTCGGTATAAGCCTCTGTTTGGCTGGCCGAGACTGGAAGTGGTAAATCGCCAAAGTCGTCCACCTCCTACTACTGCAGTAAATGGGTGTTACTTATCAGATAGTCAGTGATGTATTTGTCTTTTTTTAAAGACAGTGACCTATATATTCGGAGTGGCTAACATTACAGTATTGTCCTGTGCAAAACGCACACGTGAAGAAATTAGCAGTATAATGGTATGACATAAAAACGTAAATTCATAGGGAACTGGCAGGTTTTATTTTTCCGTTGTTGGGGAACTTTTGTCCATATGCTAAATGTTTAACCAAAGGTGTGCAACTTAAAACGGGTGACAAATTCTTAACATATACCCTCTTTTAGTTCATGTGAAGGCCATTTGTCCTTGTGTTACACGTAGGTGTGGTTGTACCATCCTCTTTATGCTAAAGGAGTGCAATGATAACGTCATTCCTACTCTGAGCTACCTACCCACCACTAATTACGTATCCGCGACATCGTAGTGGGTATCATTCTCGTCGAGTTGTTAGTGCCTTACACATTGCCTGCAGTCTTCATCATGTACACACAAAAAATGGAACAGCTGTAACTAGAGTTCAGTGAGTAAGTAGACATTTTATACTTTTATATATAATATTTCTTACAGAGAACAAGCAGTTTTCCCTATTCTATTTTTTATGCGATTAGGCGTAGTAGCCCCACGGGAACATTGAATATCACACGTGGCCAGCGTAAATTACGTGACTGGGGAGGTATTGAGTTCTAGTCCGAAGTCTAACCGGGCCTATTATGCCCCGTTTACCTAGTCTATTAAAGGAAGGTCTTTTGTTGTCATCTGTATGCGAAACGGCTAACTCTGTGTGTTCTGTATGACAAGTGTATTTTTTGTCCGTGAGATGTGTGGTTTGTGAGAAGCAGTTAGGGCGCTGTCCCAGCATTTGCCTAGATGACTGCGGGAAACTGCCTAAAAACGGCAATTACGACGATCGGTACGCACAGGCCTGGGCTCTCGCCTATCCCCGTTGTATATCCCCGATCCTGGATGCGGAGTCTCAGGGCACTGAATGTGACTGGCGTGTTTTATCATACTTTGTTATTACCATAACACTTTTTGCTTTTCACTCAGCTATCGACGACCTGGATCGGAGGTGAGGACACTGACATCTTCTGTACCAATCTTTTTTTCCATTTCTTAACTTTATTTTATTTATTTTTTATTTTGTAGGATTTCACTTGTAGCTTCGACACTCAATAAATTTTTGGTTCACGTGCTAGTGGTGAGTACGATGTACTTTCACGTTATCATATGCACTACCTGACATAGAAAACTGAAGCACCCAGAAGGGAAAAAGAAATGAAATGAAACATCATGGTTTGAGAGGGCAAGTGATTTTATTTTCGTCATTACAAAATTAGGTCAAATTTACAGAAAAATTGGCAGTATGAGCTCACTTATTACTATAACATTTCACCATTTCTGGTTGGATGCATTCATTGATTCGGTTGTAAGGATGTAATGAAGTCAGTGTATTCTCTCCTGATGTAAGCTGGTCCACAACTATTGTATTGGGGCCTTGATATCCTCAATACAGACTCTGGGACGGAGTTGAAGTCTAAGCTGGTCCCACACAAGTTCTATTGGAGGCAAATCTGGTGATATTGCTGGCCACTGGGCATCACGGAGACAGTTCTTTGAGACACATGTCGTGTATGGATGAGCACTGTCATGTTGAACAATACTGTCGCATGGGACCGCGCCCTAGGTTTCCGCCATAGTAGCCGTCGATTTTCATCCTAGGTAGTGCAGAAAAGCGATTCCTGACTACTGATGAATGGCCTCGTGTTGTGTTCAGTGGTATGGTGGCGACTTGCGGAAAGGCCCCATTCTTCCACTGTTTCGAGGCGCCCAGCGGTGTTAATTCTTGTGTCATATCGTGTTGAGCCATCGGATATGACTTTCTAATATCTACAGTTTAACATTCAATCCGAATAACCTACGGCCCAGGCCTGACTCTTAAGATGAAAAACAATTTTTTTAAATCTTACCCTCCACGGAGATTTGAACCGGAGACCACGACGTTCGTAAGCAAGCGCTTTAACCAATAAGCTGCCAGCCCACTATACGGAAACACGGTACGGAGACGACCATATCCAACGTGTCTGTCTATCACCGTATTTCGAAGTTATGAGACAACATGTGTTATTTATACAGATAATTTTTCAACCAAATATAGACAGTATTTTTCTCCTTGTTTCAAAGGATAATTGTGCAAAGTTACATCGAGATCGGATGAAAACTGTGGATTTGTATGAAGAATTACTGTGGTTCACACTCACACATTGAATGCGAACACCACCTGAGGGATCATTATAACGAAAAAAGTATACACCTACAACATTGCAAGACTACCTACGATTTGCCTCGCATTGCACCCCTAACTTTCTAGTATCTACAGTTTAACCCGGGATCGCTCGCGCGTGAGAAAAAATCTAACATTGATGATTTTACTGAAATATTAGAATATATTTTAAAGATATTGAAGTGTTGATCTAGCAATGCTTTCTTTAATATCTCCACCTTCATTCCAAGTGTCTTTCGTCGCTCCAAGTACAAGTAAAGCCTGCTGGAAGCGGCTTTGTTTGAAGCGGTGTGGATTGTTAGATTAATTCTCACACGGGAGTTCTCGCGTAACAATACCTTGTGCATTCGTGAAACACCACCTTGCTTCTTTTTTAGTCTGTTTCTCTGTGCTAGTGACGTGCGATTAGGTTAATTTCTTCTCCTGGACGTATTCTGCACGTATTACGTGGGTTATAAAAAAAAGTATACTTCTTGGGTTTTATATATTGAATGAAGCAGTTGTGTACACCAAGTACATGACGTACTATGTCAGATGTGAAAATATAAAATATTTTACAGGAAAACGTCATGTCAAACGAAAAGAGGAACCGCTGGACGAATATATCCACATAGAAGGCTTGTTTTCAGATACCAATGTACAATCTGAACATGAAGAGATAGACACAGCAACAGATCAGCCTAGCAGCGATTCGGAAACTGCGTCTGCTGTAGCCCTGACTTCTGCAAATCGTGATATGTATTTAGGTAGGGATGGGAAAACAAAATGGTTCAAGCACAAAGCCCATCCATCAAAAACTGATCGTCAGAATATTGGTATACAGCTTCCATGTGTAAAAGGGGAAGCAAAAAATTCGAATTTAAAACTAAAGCAAGATGTATATTTCATTTAATGTTTATATGTAGTTATAATGTGTTGGTAATAATAAAGAAGTAATTTACTTGCTAATTGTATCTCTGTATGGAATCTACAGCAAAAAACGTAAAAAAAATCTTTGTTAGAAAAAATCTAACACGGGAGTTATCGCGCGACAACAATAGGCGCGAGTGATCCCGGGTTAACATTCAATCCGAATAACCTACGGCCCAGGCCTGACTCTTACGATGAAAAACAATTTTTAAAAATCTTACCCTCCACGGAGATTTGAACCGGAGACCACGACGTTCGTAAGCAAGCGCTTTAACCACTAAGCTGCCAGCCCACTATACGGAAACACGGTACAGAGACGACCGTATCCAACGTGTCTGTCTATCGTCGTATTTCGAAGTTATGAGACAACATGTATTACTTATACAGATAATTTTTCAACCAAATGTAGACAGTATTTTTCTACTTGTTTCAAAGGATAAGTGTGCAAAGTTTCATCGAGATCGGATGAAAACTGTGAATTTGTACGAAGAACAAACAAACAAACAACCATCCAACCAAACAAACAAACAAACAAACAAACAAACAAACATACATTCATCTTTATATATAAAGATAAATGTTAAACCTTTTTAAACATTTTTAACCCGGAAAAAAGCGTAAAGCCTACAGTCAAAGAAATTCAGTACTCCACCGACAAAGTATGCTCTGCAACCATCTAGAAAGAGTTCCACCGTCAAACAACAATAGTCAATAGGGTCACGCGCAAGATGAAAGAGAATGAAGCACAGCTTACTTTACGTGATTTGTTCTGTTTATGTTTTACGTCAGTAGTTTGATAATTTCTTTTATACGTTACTACATAATTTCATCTTTTATTTGCTCCGGGAAGAATTCCACAGATCCTATTGTCGACATTGATTTGATTGGTCGAGGACGAACACTGTTACAGGAGATTTACCCTAAACCTAAAAGTTTAAGGACCTTATGCACCAGCAGCATGTAACGTTTGTCGTTTAGGTGGATTTTGAAAATTTATTATAACCTGGTGTTGTGTGCATGCCTCACTTCATACAACCGCCGTCCAGAAACAAATTTATTTTACTTTTGCATACCATACGATCATGAGCCGTCACGTTAAAATATCTGAGAATTTTCTTGTCGTGCTACTTGGGGAACTTTCAAAGGTGGATAATAAAATTTTCAGGTGTATTGCCTTTCCAATGGCCGATGAGTATAAAACACAATCTTGTAATACCAAGACATTTATCCGCGAATTGTTAAATACTTTGATCATTGTCATATCACAGGGGAATTTAGATGATTTGCACATTATGTTTGCAATCTGCAGTGTAAACGTCATAGGAGTAGTGAGGAATCGGCTTTTGTAGACTTAGTAGGCCTGTTAATCATCCGAACACCCGTGGAGTCGTTTACAGGTTGACTTGTGAACCCATCTCCCCTAGATTCGCATTGTGCAGCTACTACTGCTGTTGGCAGGATAAATAATTGGTTAGCAGGTGTTGCTGCCCTAACCTAACTTAGTAAATTTAGGGCGAATCAGCAGCCGTTTGTTTCACTTAAATATAAAAATTATAACCAAACATGATAACAGGTTCGTAAATCTAGTTTTTAAAATTGGTTAAGTGCATAGAGAACACGAGCAGGCTACTGATATGTCATTCCGTGCAGAGGGTCACTCAACGGAAGACCTGCGAAAAAAGGCAGCAGACGCTACTGTATATCCAAGGCAGTCGGCCTAATTACACACACCAAAAAACACACCAAAAAACCTTTTTTTTTACTTCTGGCTTTACGCCACGTTGACGTTTGGGGTCATTAGAGTCGGAATGGGACTGGGGACAAAGAACGGGATAGAATTCGGCCATGGCCTTTTCAAGGAAGCATCCCGGCATTCACCTTGAGTGATTTGGGTAAACCAAAAAAAAAAAAACACATCTGGATGACCGGACGGGGATTCGAACCGGCGCCCTCCTAAATGCCAGGCCAGAGACTTAACTGCTCACCCACCACGCTTGGTCCAAAAAACAACCGTTCTTGTCTCAAACTAGATACCGAGCTTTACATGCCCGAAATTTATTTCTAGTGACGTTTACAGCGGCGAAAATACTATACGTTAACTATTAGAATGGTTTTGATTCTCTTAGTAGAACAGCGACCTAACATCAATAATCAGCCCCGAGAGACAGTACTTCTTTAACACTGCTGTAGTTTGAATATTCCTAGGCAAGGGTGTAGTGGGTCGGTCATTTCTCACGGACGTACGCAAAGAATTAGTGTTGTTTTATATCGTCAGACATGGTCCTACATATGGTGAACACGTGTTGATACAGAAATTAAAATTCCATTGGTTTTGCGTCGTGCATTACGGATGTGAATGGCAGACTTTCCCCGTTGCGCTCTTTTTATGATGTTACAGAGTATCGAGACCTGAAGCGTTCTTCCGCATTCCACAAATGGTAAACAATTATTTATAAAGGGAGAGAAGAGGTTAAGAAGCGATTAAAATTACGGGGGAGACTGGGATTAGATTTTTAGAAATCCATAACAACGGTCAGGCAACGTACAAATTTTTCAGTTTTTTTTTAACCTAATCTAGCTATAATATATTTATGTAAGAAAGGTAACAATCGCTATTAGTCCCTTGAGGAACAGGTACTTGAGTTTTGCACTGTGGTACTATACGGTCAAAGACACGATGTGGCCATCATTATCCATTCCTCCTCCCACCTAGTAGTTTTCTGTTCAACACTCAATGAGTGGCAGGTTGAGAAAGCTTAAGAGCGGTTCGAGACGACCAGCTTCGAAGAAGAACCGTCGATACATCTGGGGATCGAAACCCAATGGTTCAGTCGGTGGTCAGATATTCTTCTGTCCAAGCAACGCACACTTGCAACATTTTAATAATATGGATATGTAATTATTGTAGGCCATTTCTTCCACAGTTGTTTGGTCAATTAATAATTATTCTTTAATAATGACGCCAGTACAACTGTTTTGTATAATATTTATTTGATGATGCGTTTCGCCTCTAGTCGAGGTATCTTCAGCGTACAATGTTTTCTGTATTTTTTTTTATATTTTAACATATTTTTTGTATGTATATTTCATATATATAGGAAGCATAAAAATTATTTACATTTATATATCAGTTTTGAATTATCAAGAAGAAGGTCTTGTTTACATAAGTGTAATAAGGTACATTCATATCATCACTTACGTTTTACATTTATATTTTAAGGTGTGGTTGTTGGTCGCCTGTGACCTCAACCAGCTTGCTGTTTACACTATTGCACATATTTACACAGTTTGTACAAAATTGATATCTTATCAATTCACTTCGAAGCACAGTTTTTGTCCACGACATTATCAAACTTCAATTTTTGTGTGCGCGCTGCTGTTGTTCCGCTATTTTTCCGGCGATGCTCTGTCGGAAGTGGGGTGAGCGGTGAATTTGAAATTTCGTAATTACATTTTGTGTGAGTTTTTTGCTTTGTTTTAGCCAAAATGTGTATGTGTTGTGAACGGGGGAAATGCGATAACGTATTAAATTACTGTTGTGGTGAAATTTGAGTGTTTAATGCTATTATGTGTCAATTTCGATGTTTATTAGCTTCAATAAAGTTTGGTCATTGAGTAAGTGTTTTTCTGAGACTATTGCTTTTTGAATTTGATAATTTTCTTTAAGAGTTAGAATATTGTGTTGTTTTTTGTTAGGATTTTCATGTCTGTATTTATATTAGTGGGAAAACTGTTATTTTCTAAGAGATGTTCGGCAAAAGTTGAATGATTACAATACTTTAATGCTCGCAAGTGTTCCTTATATCTTGTCTGGAATTGTCTCCTTGTTGGCCGATATAAAATGCATCACAATTGTGACATATCACCATTTTTCCACTGGAAACATGTGTGAAGTTTGAAAATGAAGAAACAATGTGATTTCGGCGCTGTTAGTAACCCGAGTAACTTTCTTTCACTGTTGCTGCCACAGATGCGTTCATATCAGCAGTTGGTTGGGAAACATTGGATACCTTCAGTTATGAGTATGTTTTTCCCTGACGCAGCTAGGAAAGAATCAAGGATATATTCTACGCATAAGTAATGTGTAGGTTTGGAACGTTTATAAAGGGAATAAAAACAATTTTTTTTAAAAAATATGAAATACTTGGATTCTTACCAAGAACCGCCCGTTCAGCAACCTAGAACGCTAACCATAGGACCATGGCGCTCAGGCTGCTTCCTTATTCGTCAGACTGTATACAACGCTGCTAAGGAAGACTGTTTCATTCAATCTGTCTTGCAGAGACATTTTTCCAAAGTCATTTCTTTATGATTGTTTCTGTAATTTCTTAATACAAAAAATTCTACCTCCTCAAACATGGTTATTCCCTTGTTTGTCCACTAACCAAAAATTCTAATTGATTATAAATAAGTGCTTATGCTGTTAGTAATTCCTGCCGCAATATTGCCAGATAGGACAAAATTAAGAACGGAGACTTTCCCGGCGTATGCTTGAAATGAAGTCTTCACGGGTGTACCGCCGGATAGTGTTTTGAAAACACGATATTTCGACAACTAGCTCCGTCGTCTTCATCAGATGTCGAGACATCTGTACAGGTCGGCTGAACGTCGTATCCAACAGTCAGCCGACCTGTGCAGATGTCTCAACACCTGATGAAGACGAGGGAGCTAGTCATCGAAATAAAACACTGAAGACTTAATTTCAGGAAAAAATTATTTTGAAATTAAAACTGGGCGAAATTAAAAATGCATCTTTCAATTACAATTTCTTAATATGCGTTCCTTATCTAATACATTCTTTTTATAGTCAAGGGGGAAGATTATTGGTGTTAGAGATTAGAATTTGTTTTTAAACTTAACGCTGTTAATTGGAATTTTATAACACCTAATTGTTTTTTCTACAGGTATGTGAAAGAATTTAAAAAAAAATCAGTTGCCGGCTGAAAACGGTAAGATCTGCTTGGACGTTCCTTGAAAATAATCACTGATCTCTCTCTCTCTCTCTCTCTCTCTCTCTCTCTATATATATATATATATATATATATATAAAGATGAATGTATGTATGTTTGTTTGTTGGTCATACAAATCCACAGTTTTCATCCGATCTCGATGAAACTTTGCACTCTTATCCTTTGAAACAAATAGAAAAGTAGAGTCTATATTTGATTGAAAAATTATCTGTATAAATAATACATGTTGTCTTAAAATTTCGAAAAAGACGCGTTTGATATGGAGGTCTCTGTACTGTTTTTCTGTGTAGCAGTCAGGTAGCTCAGTAGATAAAGCGCTTGCTTACTGATCTTCAGGTCGTGGTCTCCTGTTCAAATCTACGTGGAGACAAAGATTTTTTAAAATTTTGATCGTAAGAGTCACGCCTGGGCCATCTGTTATTCGGATTGAATGTTAAACTGTAGATATCACAAAGTTAGGGGTACAATGCGAGGCAAATCTTGGGTAGTCTTGCAATGCTGTAGGTGTACAATTTTTTACGTTATATGCCTCAGGGGTGATTCGCAGTCAGTGTGTGTGTGAGATCTGCAGTAATAATACTATAAATGCGGAAGTAAGTCTCTGTCTTTTGTTACGTTTTGACAACTAAATGCCTATACCGATATTGACGGATTTTGACTGAAAATCTGTAGTGAGGACACGGGACTCTTTTTCGGTAAGATTAACAGTTGTAGTCACGAAATTTTGTGAACTTATCGAATGGTGAAAGAGAGTGGATGTGTGTGTTACTATGTAATGTTACGTCGCTTGCTCAAGCTATGCTTCTCGTGCATTATGTTAGTGTATAATTTGTTAGTAAAATTCGTTTAGAGAAAAAACGTATAATTTAGTATAGATGTCGATTTTCTCTGTACTTTTACTTTGTGTCTGCTTAAATGTTTCTGGCACCAGTTTACTTTGGCTTCATTTTTGACATGCCTTGCGGGCGTAAACTGCCTTAGTTGTAGCTCTAGCAGAGCACGAGCAGCTAAACTCATTAAAACCCAAGAATTGGATGCTCATGCTGAAGAAAGAAGAAAAGTCCAAGCTGAACTAAAGCTGCCCTTAGTTAACACCCCCCGCCACCCCACATCCCCTCACATTCGTTTGTTTTTCTGTTTTTAAATATGTTGTAAATTGACTGTCTTCAAGAGACAGTTTCGATGGTAGAATGATATAGTAATGGCTCTCCGGTCATATTATGCCAACTCGGTGTTTTTTGGCAATCCTTCGCTACCAACCACTTTCTATATTCAATTCTGGCAAAGAAATTCTTAATCCACGCATACGAAGTCACGGATACCAGCTAGTAGTCAATAATTGCAGAGATGAATGTGCTCGAAATGGATAGTCAAGAGGAGTGAATTTAAGAGATAATTCCGTGTATAGCTCAGTACTTTCGTTTAAACGCTGTGGCTTAATAATGAAGATTTTATTCCGAAAAATTTATTAGAAATAGTTTTTTAGTCTGATATTGTAATTATTATCTGTGTTTTTTACTACGGAAACTACATATTTTATTCATAAACAATGGGTATGTTGAAATAGTTTGGAAAGGATAAAAAAATATTTTTTTTTTACCGCAATATAGTTTCGAACCATCCACCGCACCGTTAGTATCCTACAACAGTATCCTCAAAATCACGCCGTTGGCTCTATGAGTTCGGTCATCCTGTCTGTAAACAAACCAACCTATATGGAACTTCTGTCCGCACACATCAGTGGCTTCGAGATACATGTTTTTACGTTAATATCCTTAGGACCTCTTCAATATGAACTAAAAATTATGATTTCTTTCGTCCATTTATACACTGATTTATGGATGATAAGAATAGAATAAATAAGAAAAGAAATTATCCCAAATAAAATGAGAATAAACGTTTCCTTAGCTAAAACGCGATAAATTTGAATTTAACGTAACATCCTGTCTACTCTTTGGTACTCTTGAAACCAATCCTTAAAGTTACTATCCAAACATTAATATTAGTTTTAATAACATGAAGTTAGGAAAGGAATCAACTGTATGTGGCATTCGTTGAAATATCCTGCCTTCAGACACTTCAGAGGGCGGAGCTATGGCAGTATCTGCCACCTAACTTTAATTTTTTATTCTGCAACTTGACATTACGAAAGGAATCGTCTGAAATATACAAGGTCCTTGATTCAACAACCACCAGTAGGATGCTGTCATGGGAGGAGTCAAGAGACGGCCTACAGTTTCCTGTGACGTTGTGCTTGTGCTGTGTTGCCGCACTATGCAAAAATAGGGAGATAGACTCAGACGAGACTGGCCACATTTAATGATAAAGACTGTACTTTGCACATCAATCCCGCGAGCAACTCCGAGTACTCTGCTTTTGGAGATGAGGAAAAGACCACAAAAGTATCCCAAAGCACTACAATTAATTTTTTTCCAATTTACTTTATACACAAGAAACCATCGAATTTAATTTATTTTTTGTGTGTCGGTGTGTATGCCTTGCGTATATGTACCCACTTAGAGGGAAACATGGGCATTGTAACGCATGTCGGGAAAACCTACCATCATAATAATTTCTACAAATAAAAAAAATAATTAAAAAATATACTTATAACCTAAAATGTTGAGTTTACATTAAGAACTCTATTACAGGGGACAAAGTATACCATCAAATAAAATGTGTCCCCAAACTACCTAACCTGCAACTGTAGAGTAGGGCGGCCAAAGGCTGTGGAACCTAAGAAATGCCTTAGAGGCAGAGGAAAAAAAAAAAAAAAAACCGATACCTATTCTGGTCTGTTTGGACGGATGATAAGCTGTATAATCCCACAGTTTCATGGGTAACGTACCATTAGAGTATAAATGAGTGATTGATTAAATGCGTAAAAATAGCTATGAAATACGTAATAATGCCTATCCTTTTTATTCTAAAGTAAATAATGGTGAATGTGAGTACTTTTTGTAAAATAGGATAAATTTAAAAAAATCATAAATTAGTGTTCATTTTGTTAATACTGTGAAAACATCACAAGAATATACATTATCTAATCTAATTTTACACCATAATGGTATCGGAAATAAATTTTTCACACATAAAAAGTGAACTGTATATATATATATATATATTAATATAGGTGCACTTTAGAGACAACATAATCTTATTAATTCACTATGTGAAATCATAAAAGGCGTTGTGCAGACAATTTCTTGTTTCCATTGCAATGTAATTAGTATACGATACGGAATACAAAAATTTATTGTATAAATACAATAAAATCATTTGTAATTCTCGTACGATAATTTGCAACTTCTGTTGTAATGTTGCTCATTGAACGAAAGAAATGTTCAATAATATCGAAATAAATATTTATAATTTATTCGTATGTTGGAAGGTTTATCGAAACGTAGCCACTTTACCAAACCAATTGCTTTTCCTTTTCATTATTTTACTTTCAGTAAGATATAAACATGTATTTTTTTTTTTACTTGCTATTCGATGAGGATTTCCTCGTACGATATCTGTTGATTCTAATACGATCGTTTTAATTTTTACTGGAAAGAAAATCTTTTGCTTCTAAAAGTAATTGTTAAATCTCACACATAGTTACAATGTGTTAACTAATTGATTAACATGGCTTATAATTAATATTCCATAGTATTCTCACGCATAGACAGGAAGCTATCACCATATAACGATATATTGTTTAACAATCCAAAACGACTTTCAACCGGTCATCTTTTAATTTTACTCTGGGTCCTAAAAATGAGTTAAAAATCCAGAAATAACATTTATGAAAGAGAAATACTGAAAGTGCCCATAAACATCAGAAAATCAAATACGCAAAAACTGTATTAGTGTTTACAGCTTCGTAGTACGAATTCTCGCATTAGTGCCTCACCACCAATTTCAAGAGAGAGAAAAGCAAGTGCGTCTAGAAATCTCACCTGGGATTCCGATACTCTCCTGTGGATTCCAGTATGCCAGAAACTTATATTTTTATAATAATTGAGTAAACAATTTTACATAAAAGTAAAATAATTTCCAATAGTGAAAATGGAACATTTTTTGCGTGTTAGATAGACTTACGCTTGGGCAACGACGGTGTTACTGAGCGGCATGGTAGAGACAGCTATAGTATGATTCTTCCTGGCTACCCGCAAGATGAAGTGAGCCTTGAAGCCAGGTTCGTCGAAGCAAGGGAATGCTCGGCGGGCATATGTTGACTCAAAGCTGGTGTACAGCACCCACCTGCAAACATTGCATTCTTACACTCTGGATAACATGTTGCTTGCTTCTGCTAGCACTAAATGTCCATGTCGACAATGACTGGAAAAAGGAATGACAGAATATATTACTCTACTGAAGTATGGAGCTTTTTCACCTTTCACATCCAACGTAATGGAGTGAACCAAAAAGCAGCATAACAGTAATGAAAGTCATCATCACTATCAGCTAAGTACATGTGGCCTCTCAGAGCCATGGCCCCATTTTGTACATCAATACTCTTTTCTAGCTAGGACGGTCTTAGGACAATAAGTTCACTGAGAGCCTCATTCATTTATTGATATACTGTTACATAATAGCCCAGCACCTTTTAACTATTCTGGACACAAATTTTCAATTTATTATCAGATTCACATATGATTAAATTCTACTTTGACAATACCAGCACCTATTAACTATTCTGGGCCCAAATTTTCAATTTATTATCAGATGCACATATGATTAAATTCTACTTTGACAATACCAGTTGAATATTTTACAGTTTTAACTGGTGTCATGTTAGCAAAATATTCCACTTACTTTTGTGGGATTGATTGAAAGCAGCGGGAATCCCATAAAAGTAAGTAGTTACTTTATTAATTTCATTTGAATTTTATTCAGGATGTAAAGCTAATTGATGCGGCATGAATGTTGGTTACTTAACTGAACTAACAATAGGACAGAATGTATTTGATGGATGTTAGATTAGAATTGCTACCAAATAGCTAACTAATGTTTTCTTAACATTATGTGTCTATGGAAACATATATACAAACACATACGTAAATGCTTATCTACACATATACACTCATAAAATTGTATGATTATTCTATCTTTGAACACGGATACACTTATACATACACACGTATATTTAATTAGATGAGTTTTTGTAATTAAAGTGACGCCTACAAATGTGTGTGTATATGCTAGTCACATTTTCATTTAAGGACGCTCGCGTGCAGTTACCTACACAAGAGACGGATTCGCTTTTATACAAATACTGTTATAGGAGACGTTCACATAAATACAAATACATACGTGCTAGGGAAAAAAGACAAACTTCCGTCACTTTCAGCACTGTTGTCTCACTATGTCTCACTTTAAAAACTTATGACACTTTTTCGCACTTATTCCCGGAAAAGCTACTTCGATGTAACTAGTCAACCCTCAGGACATGACTCCTGGAAGTAAAGGTTTCCTCCTTCGACGCATCCAGAGTTTCTGCACCGCGTCACTGATTAGTTCCCTTTGGGGATGGTCATTGGTCGCTGTCAGTTGAGTCTGTTTCTTTGGCTACTTGTGAGGCCAGGTTACAAGTTGCATCGAGAGAGTAACATAATTCCCGGTCACGAAGCATGGCAAAAATACGAATACGCTGTAAACATTGTTCTGCGGCTGAACACATTCCCATACAACACGTTATGGAGTTCCCCGCTGTCCAGTATCCCTCCTATTTGCAATTTGCTGTCGTAAGGTCCATGACCTGTTAAGTATTGTACCAGCCCAGTTGATGAAAGAATAAGCGAGAATTTTAGCTTTTCGCAGACACTTGGAAGCTTAAGTTCTTCCTGTAGTGCTAGTGTTCCACATTTGCTCCAATTCTTCCAATAACAATCTGCTTACCTCTGCAGCTGTTGTAGCTAGCGATCCCGTAATTTTCTCCACCTGTTTCAGATTTCCTATCCTGAGCAAGTATAATGCACCCCACTTGATAATTTCTAAGTCCAATGGCCATACCCTAAATGTCATTGTTAGGGCATCAGTTGCCGTTGTTTTGTAAGCACTACTCAGTCTAAGAAGAATAGATCGCTGTGTCCTCATCAGAACATTCCTTGGTTTGTCTTTTCTGAGGTGTCTGTCCCAGACTCTGGCTGCATATTCTACAACTTATGTTAATATTATACTATGGTATGTTCGAATAACAAATGGTAAAAGTTGGAAAAATCTTTTACCGATGCTAATTAGTTTGTTCATGAAAGGTGGCTCTCCCACATACTACCTCCATATGGGACATGAAATTTAAACTTTCGTCTAATTTCACACCAAGGTATCTATTGAAAGGACTTCTTCTTATCGTAACTCTGTTTTAATGTTCGGATTTCTCTGTAATCTGCCCTTCAGTAACATCTAAAAGGTTTTGTGTGGTGTTAATCTTAGCTTGACTAGTCTGCATCATCGACTTAGTTCTTGCAGTAGTTTCAGCTCTAGTTTTTCCTTCTACTATAAGAATAGATCATCAGTAAAGGCAACAAGTCCAAGAAGTTCCTGCATTCTTTGGAGTCTTGTCATTCTCGGTTCAAGCATAATGTTCCAAAATATCTGGCCACAGATGGATCCCTCTAGCGAACGCTTTATCAGATTTTTCTCAATGGATGGTTTGGGACATAATATTTTAACATATCTGTTCTTACAGTAATCTTTAAAGGTGTTGTAAAAGTTCACTGATCAATTGCTTTCCTTAAGACATGCAAAAAGGGCAAGTCACTGTAGATCATAAAATGCCCCGGATATATGGAAAAGAATCTCTAGCACCCAATTCTGCTTTATGTTTCAGATTCATTGTCCGATTCATTGCATCCTCAGTTTATCTACACGCTCTCAAGACATGCTGGTATGGATTCATCGCTTTCCTCTACCTACGAACAGTTATTTTTCTTGTATTTTGCTCAGCACTTATAGGAAGCAGATGGGTCTGTAGGATTTAGGAAATTTTGGAGCTTTGTTATCTGACAAGATAATCTCACTCTGCTTCCAGAAGTTCGATTCTCTGGTCTAATGGAGGTATTCATTATCGAGCTTACACAAAGTGGAAGCTACTGGCACTACCAGTTCTTGTATTACTTATGCTAGAATACCTTAAAGACCCAGAATTTTCTTCCTAGTCATGACATTTCCTGTTTTTACTACCTCTAGGATGCTGATATCTGGTGTGTCCGTGATAGTTTGCCTCAGTTGGTCCATTTCCAGACTGAGCACTCCGTGCTCCATCTCGTCATCTTCGACTTCATCATGTATCTGAGGGTCAGTCGTATAGTGCAGATGTCTCCGCACCTGATGAAGACGACGGAGCTACTCGTCGAAATATCGTGTTTCAACACAATGTGACGGTACACCCGTGAAGACTTCATTGCATGCATACACCGAGAAAGCCTCCGTTCTTACTTGTAATTGCATTCTATTACCTTATATCCTCATAACGGTAATGGCAGGACTTTGGAACGATGGTTAAACATTGTTTTGGTTTCGGTAAATATTTTAACACTCTACAGGACAGTACGGTATGCTGGTGCTGGCAAGAGCCAAGACAATTTTTTTGTGCGTCAGTCCCTCGTGGCCGATGCAGGCCGCTGGCCATATGAGCCAGATGCCTCAAGAGAAAAACCAGCAAGTTAAAGAAGGCAATGCCAAAAGGCAAGAACATCTAAGATAGAATTTCTTACCCTAAGGGATAAGAAAGAAAGATAGAGCCGACGGGGAATTGCGACTTATCAGACCCGAGAACTTACAGAGTTGTATTAAAAGCGAGGACCTAAGTTTGTTTTGAAAGTGGAGTGATGCATCTGTCCGCCGATAAATGCGTACTCCTACGCTACCGTGGGAGCTGACTCGGCAACTAAATTCCAACTCACAAACTTATCTTTTTTTATGTGTTGAGCCAATCCGGAATCATCCGTCTGCAACGACCTCACCCCGAGTGGTAGCAGGGAAGGAAGTGGTGCCCCTGACAGACGCTCGCAACAGTCGAGTGCCCAGTTACATTGTTTCATGCGCCTTCACTATGGTGTGTTATATATCTATGATCTTGCCTAACCCGTTTCATAGGAGGCATACTACATACAATCCATGTAGAAAATAATTTTTATAGTCATTTCCGCAATAATAAAGCACTTTTCAGTTCGAATTCAAACTATTTTTGGAAAGAAGCAGGAAAAGTTTGCTGCCTCCATGTTCACTAATAAAGCAAGAAATTATGATAAATTTGATGGGTAATATGTAAAGACTAAGTATTTTTTATAAAGAAATATTTTAATGTCAAGTAATATTTCGCGATGTGCACGGGATCGAACAAAAGAAAACGAACATAATGTAAAATTTTCAATTAACATGAAAATTTTTTACAAATTGCAATATCACAGATTGTTTTCAGCATAGCTAGGCACATCCTGAAAAAATTGTAGTAGATAAGTAATTTCCAAATACGTTTTTTTATTAAGGTAAAGAATTTGAATTTTTTAAATAAAAGAGCTAGGATCATAAAAGTAGTCTTAAATGAAACAGAAAAGTTCAATTAATAACAATAATAATAATGGTATAACAGTTTAACAGCAATTTCAGATTTAAAGGAAGAAAAACGAAATTATAGTATTGAAACTTGACATCACTAAGTGTGACTCTTAGGAATTAAAGACTCACGTGGATAATGCCAAGAAAATTTCTAATAACTTAATAGATTGGTAACAAATCAGACTATAAGTTTCGGCAATTTCCGAGTAAAAATAGTTTGCCACGAGAAGAAGGGATTTTTGTAATTCACAAGAGAATAGTACTTCCCCTCATGAATAACCATTTATTCTGTAACATGCCACCTCAGGATTAGCCAAGAGAGTGAGTTTCCAGTAGTACTTGGTCGGTATAGGGCAGGCGCGTCATGTCACCGTAAGAACACATCTATAGTCAACATGCGGGTGACAGCATTTGGGCGATGTGTTTTGAACTTATCAAATTTTCATACCAGGCAACAACGTCGTCTATATCAAATATTATCATAAAATAAAGGGATTTTCTATCGTACTTCACCAACTTCGAGTAAAATTGTGAAAGTTTTAACTTATACGACGCATTGTCTGTTCGGAACCGCGCAACGTAGTTCACTACATTACAGAGGTTTCATCACAGCCTGACATGGCGACAAGCTCGGAGATCTACCGATAAAGAAAATTTAACTCACCACTTGAGGTACACCTTCGCATTCGTCGGTTGCGAAGATCCAGCTAACACAAATCGGTTACAACTACTTCATGCAACTTTACCATCAGGCCTGTACGAGTATAGCCAGCTGCCAGACGAATATGCACACAATCCTACGACGCCTATCTCCACGACACCACAAAACAACAGCTGACTACATGACCAGCGTCCACGTTGGCGCGGATACCGGCCAACTACTGCTGTCAACTGTTCTCCGCTCAACAACACATTCAGAAAAGGTAAGCGCATGGGCCATTGTTTACACGAATTTCTATCATCGTTGAAACACTTAGCTAACGCTCATTGGTCTAGAAGCACTGTTAAAGTCAGTATTAACCTATGTTATTGTAACACGGCGTGTGCACGAACTGAACTAGAGATAACTATTAATTTAATAACTTCCATATTCGGTGACCTTAAATGTTGTACCATTAAGGTTGAGAACCTACTGCCGGAGGTCAATCTTTCCTTTTAATGAACTAGATTCTTCCACTAAAAAGTGTATTTTGTTCCTAGTTCTTATCCACGTCTTCATAACAGCGTAAATCCACTTCGGTGAGAAATTTTCACCGTCGGTCTACGCGATTATTTTAAGTGAGCAAACAATTGTTTACCACTAATCAACCGCCGCGTGTCTGAGCTTATATTGATTTGTTTACAAATAAGCCAAAAACCCTTATCCTGCTTTGCACACATTCTACTTCGATCAACGATATTTCTTGTGTTTACATTTATTTTCCTAAACATTTCTATTTGGTATTTTGTTATATATAAATATATCTTTAACTAATTGTATTTGGGTGTATAGTATCTGTTGTGTTTTTGCGGTACCGGCAAGTAGTGGGATATTGCCGACTACGAGAATTTTTTTGGGGGAAAACCCATGACGTCACCGGTTAGGTGGTGGGGGATCCACCTCCCCATCCTCCGTGACGTCACATCTGGTTGGCGAGCGATTTAAAATAGACCAATGGTGTCCTGGCGGGCTTTTGAATCAGAGCCAAGCAGAGTGCAGTGGGCGTGGCCAGGTGGCAGCACTGTATGGCAGAAACCTCAATCTGCGCAGACATTCCACACCGCCATGAGGGAGAAAGCTAGTTCTTCTATCCTTTTCTAGCATTGGGAATTCCACCACACCTAGCTTGTTTGCACAGGTGTGGACGTATAGGTACTTTCTCAGCCGCCGAGGCACCTGTTACGACACGCGCGCTCGCCTGCAGCGGTAACTTGCATAACTGTCACCAGTTGGACGCACTTTTCAGAGCGTAGTACGTAGTTGTCGATAAATGGCATGGCATGCTTCATTGTGAGATCGGTACGTGGTTGCGAAAATGTGACAAATATTTGCCAAGCTTTTAAGAAATATTTCCTGGCATGTGGATAAATATTTTAGGTATTTCCGTTTGTCCAGCGACAAGAAAATCCTATTGTCTGTTTTGGAAACAATGGAATTATTCCCGGCTTGCAGAAATATTAACGTATTTCCGTCTGCCCTACTACAAGGAAATTACATTATATCTTGCGAAAGCTCTGTACACACTATCGATAGCAAAGTGCAAATATTTCAGCACAGTGAAATATTTTCCTCGGTTCAAGAAGAGGTATGAAACAATGATATTGTATCGTGATTTCGTGAAATATACTCACATTCGACTAAGCGAGAAACGTTCCGACTCACAACCTCCGCTGAAAGAATAATAAAAAAAACAGAAACAGGGTTAACTTATTATAAAGTGAATATATTTATTATATAAGAATAGTTTGTAGGTAGAAACACTTCATGTATCCAAATAACTCGTGAACATTATGTATTTTTAAAACGGAAATCTTAATTTTTGCTTCCAAGCCGAGAAATTATAAAACTAGCTTGATTTATTGTAATAGAATAAGATATAAGATACAGACGATTCGAGAGTAGCTGTTTTGTCGTGATTTCGTGAAATATACTCGCATTTGACAAAGGGAGAACAATTCAGATTTTACTCAAATGGATTCTTTTTGCTAGTTATGCACACTGCCTTATACTTTTAGCAGTCTATTGTAACTTGGCAATAATTGCATTATGCCATATCATGGAAAAGGTTTTGTATTGGTACCAATACATTCTGCCTCACAAATTATTGTGAATACGAGCGCTATGTATTAATCACGGAAAGCATGCACATTAACCCTATCAGTGATCTCAGCAGGTGTTTTTTTCCGATAGATAATACTTCTGTGAGTCATTTTTCAAATAAAACTCGTAGGATTAATTTCTGTACAAAGTCAAGCGCGCTGACCCAATAAGCTGTCTTTTATGTTTCTGTTGAAGCTCCTTCTTCTGAAAATATAATTACTCTAGCAACATATTCAGCGCCGCAATCTAGAGACGGTCACCCATTCATTTCAACCTAACGTTACCGGAGACAACCAGGAGGCCTAAAGGCCATTAACATGTCATCCTTTGTAAGTGTAAAGTTTTCGTCAGTGATTCACTAGAAACATAGCGATATACGCTGTGGCATTTACTAACCCCCGTTTTACATTCCTTTTAACTGTATTTTATAGCACAGCACGAGCACTTCGTATGTTCTAGGAATGGAAAACCGTATTTTAGCAATACTAATCTCACTAATTTCACCCCTGAGAAATCGCTCCACATAAGAGCACACAAATCCTGTTTGATAAAAATCGAGTCACGCTAAGGCAGTACTAAGCCCAGAACATGCTGACTAGTCATAGAATGCCTGAGACCATCGCCTGTGGCCTAGGTGGAGATATAGAAAATTTACCCACTCCCTTATGCAAGAAATCGAGTGCCAGCTTGTGCTAAAGGTCATCATTACTCTTTTACACACTACTTCTAATTCGTTTACCAAGATCCATCCCTAGCCTCATCACCAACATATGCCGTGTACCCTACCAATGTTTTCCAATGATTCCCAATCCAACTCCTGATTTACATCAGTTATTGACAGGGTTACCTTTTGTTCATGTGTCAAAGTAAACCAAAAATTCAAAATTTGCACAGTCTTCTCCTAAACAGTAACAGGGGACCCAGGTACCAAAATGTTCACTTAAGGTGGTTCTACTGCAGTTTTCCAAGAAAATTTTCCATTTTCCCAAGATATTTCTGATAAAGTATTTTTCAACCAATCAGGACCCAGGAGAGTTCTCCATTCGGTTTAAATATCCCCATCGGTCGCCAACCTTGGGATTCAGGACCAAGTATGACATTTGTTTGTAATTGCATTCTTAGTTCAACTAACCGGCGAACACGATAACGTTATAGTACCGCTCTTAGTTAACATGGTCATTAAACACACATCAAAACCGACATTTTCATAGGAATCCACACACACTGACAAGCATCTAAAATGTCACCACAGATGCAGACAGTAGTTCGATTATGCCGAAGATAACGTCCACCCTTGGACTAAATTAATAGGTCATTCGCATATGAAAGTGGGAGTTTGAATATTTTATCCAACCATGCCTCATCAACTAAAGACCAGTACCAGCTTGTGGTCATGACCAACTTTTCCCTTCTATGCACCACTCAGAATTCTTCCACCAATTTCCATTTTAAACTCATTATACGCCATGTTCATCCAAAACACCCTCCCTATCTTCCAGGACATTGAGCCCAGCTCCATTATTATGTCAGTTGTTGAATGTGTTCCACTAACAAATCTATCTGCCTCCGTTGCACCCTGCATTTGATGTACAAAAAATGTGGACTCCATATTACAGCACTATATGCAAGTAATGGTGTGACTGTGGAATTGTACCCAAGCCTTTCGCTTCTCTGGTATATCCTCTCATCACCCTCTTCATTAAATGATATTCATCACGAAGGGCATTTAGTGAGAAACGTGAGAAAAACAGTTCGTATGCCAACACAAATGGCAGCAAAATGTAAACAGCACAGTGAAAGGGGAGACTGGCTAAGCCCTCAAACAATGGTTACAAGCACACATTGATGGTGAAATCTCGACGTCGAGTATAATTCTATAACCTTATATTTTAGGCTCAAATCCAAAGAGGAATCACACACGCAAACATTAGTGGTTGAAATGAACTGCACATCCTACATCCAGAGACACGAGTTAAAGGAAGATGTCATCATATTTACGCATACATGCACAGAGAAACACACACACGGATATTTCCATGCCTGCAGCGAACTTGACACAACAACCAGCGCCAATCATGGCAACGAAAAATGGAGCAGAACTCCCACAGAGGAAGAAGACACACACACACACACACACACACACACACACACACACACACACATACAAGGAAACAGCGAGTTCGCGCTGCCACCAGTATGTGCTATTTTACTGTCATAATATGTCCTCTATATAGATGGGGACTGGTAGGGCACGGGTCCGAACATCTGACCCGGGTGGGATGTAGTGTCCCGAGTGGTATGAAGCTACAGAACTCTCGGTTCGTCTCTGTTCAGTCACTCCCTGGTTCGTTTCAACCAGAAATATGTGATCATGAAATCAAAGATATTACAGTACTACTATTACTTATAGTAATGAGCAGAGATTGAGTGATAGCAATTGAAACAGCAGGGAAAAGATTAAGCGACTTTAAAGAATTTACTGAAACGAGATACATTGACCAACTTGTGACAATCATGAGAATAATGCATGGAAATAGCTCTGATGCAAATCAATAATTTCACTAATAAAAATTTAGTCACTTGAAGTATCTTTCCCAATCCAGCAGAGGTATAGAGGATGCATTAGCCAATACCTGAGATTCCTACATGATCTCTGGATGTCCGCTCCGTCATGGCAGCGAAGAGACTACCGGATCGCTCTCTGGCTGCAGGCCTAGAGAGGGAGAATGAATTTCATTGTCACGTGTCTAGCAAGTGGCTAGACCATAATTGGCTCATTAGGTCTTAGTGAGTACTTCAGGGCTGGTAGAGAAGTTAACCTTACGGCCAGCCACGTAGGCAAAGTATTAAGTTACATAGATTGAGTTCTCGGATACATGCTACATCTACATATATACTCTGCAATTCACAAAATTGTGGGTGGCAGAGGGTGCTAAGCAACAAAGCTAATCTCTTTGCTGTGCGTTCCAATCCCGAATGGTAGGAGGGAAAAAATAATTCATATAAGAATCAGTGCGGCACCTTATTTCTCTAATTTATCTCTCCTGTCATTCCGACTCAAATTGGTGGACGAAGTATTTCACTATATTTGTAAGTGAAAGTGGGAGTACGCATGTTTACCAATAAGTTTAAACGAAACGTGCGTCATCTATTTACTAGAGACTCCCAGCCCAGTCTACTAATCAGTTCTGTGACACTTTCATAAGGACTGTAGCAAGCGGTCACGAATAGAGCAGCTCTTCTGTGTACTTTCTCTATACTGTCAATCAGCCCCTTACGAAATGGATCCCAAATGACACAACAGTAGTCCAAATGTGAACGCACAAGAGATTTATACGCTATCTCCTTTGTTTGTTCGTTACAATTTTTCAAGACTCGACCTAGGAATCGCAGCCTAGAATTTGCTCTACCTGCTAACGAATTAATGTGTATGTCCCATTTCATGTTCCTTTGCACTGTTACTCCCAAATACTTCACAGAATCGGCCATATCAATAACTGAACTGTTTACCTCTTATTTCTGAACAATTGGATCGTTTTTGTTAGTTATGCTCATTGTCTTACACTTTTTACAAGTTAGTGTAAGTTGCCATTCAGCGCACCATGCCAAAATTACATCCAGATCACGCTGAATTTCTAAGCAACCGGCCGATTTCATTACTTCCCTATAAATATCCGCATCATCAGCAAACAATCTAAAAATGCTTTTCACTTTGTCTCCTAGATCGTTTATAAAAATTAAGAAAAGAAGTGGTCCTATTACACTACCTTGAGGTACACCCAATGTAACATCTAGATTAGAAGAACTTTCTCCTTCAACGACGACATACTACGACCGAAGAGTTAAAGCATCCTTTATCCATTCACAAACCTGATCCGATATACCGTACGCTCGAAGCTTCGCTAAAAGGCGATTGTGTGGCACAGAGTCAAAGGCTTTCTGGAATTCTAAAAAAATTGCATCTACTTGTGAACCTGCATCAATAACTTTCATTACGTCGTGTGTAAATAGGGCCAGCTGTGTTTCACATGATCTATTTTTTCCGAAATCTGCCTTGATTTGTCTTAAACAAATTATTTTCATCTTGTAAATTCATAATGTTTGAACATATAATATGCTCCATAAATCTACTACAAAACGGATGTTGTAAATATGAGATGGTAGTTTTTTGTACAACTTCGATCATCTTTCTTGAAAATCGGAGTTACTTGCGTGATTTTCCAGTCAGAAGTTACTTTTTGCTCTTCTAACGATTTACTGAATATATCAGACAGAAATGGTTCAATTTCCGCTATGTACTCTGAAAATAACCTTACTGGAATTCCATCCGGGCCCGGTGCTTTCCCCCACTTCATGAGCTATAATTGATTAGTGATACCTGCAGTATCTATTCGTAATGATTCCATCACCAACTCGATACGACGAGGGAAAACGGGAATGCTATCCTTATTTTAATCAGTAAATGAATTTGTGAATACAGTATTTAGTACGTTAGGTTTATCGCGGCTTTCGTTAACCTCGGAACCTTCAGGAATTAGTGCTGGTATATTGTTGTTGGTACAACTGAATTTTCGTACATACGACCAAAATTTCTTTGGGTTTTCTGTGAGACTCGTAGAGGGAGAGTTGGTAAGAAAGTCGTTGAAGGCCTCACGCATCATATTCTTGACACGTCCTCTTAACTCAGCTAAGTTTTCTAAATCGCTACGACACCCCTTTCTCCTTGAGCGTGCGTGTATCCTCCTTTGTTTTAAGATTAATCTTTTTACTTCGCGAGTGAACCATGGTGGATAATTTTCCCCCTTTATTGTCCGCTTCGGTATGTGGATTTCCATACCGTCTCTGACTATACGTATAAATCGATGCCACATTTCTTCAACGGTGTCCCCTGTTAACTTGAAGTTATGTTAATTATTCCTCAGGTAGGTTCTAAAACACTCCTTTCGAATACTAATGCTTCAAATACTATTGTGATTTAAAATTATACCCCTTCGATACAACTCCTCTATTGGGGAGAGTCAAAACAGGGTTTCTACACATAAAATATAATGAATACAAGAACATACTGAATACACTATTGGCTACTACTGGAAATATTCATTACATAAATTACCCTTAAAATGATTGGGTACTTGCACTTATCACATTGATTACATATTCGTAATTTTACTGATTAAATTCCTATTTACTATGATTTAATTCCTACAACTATTACATTCAATTCTATTAATCTTACTAACTTTACATTTTAAAACAATAGTTCATATGAAATCATCAAAATGCTTATCTCTGATCGAAACGAGAGACAACTGAAATCTGGTCAGGGTCAATGGAATGTCTCTGTACCATATATGGATGAGGTCTTTAAAACACATCAATGTCTTCATCATCATTATTTTGGTGGCATTGTCCTCTGATTGGCTGCTGTCTGTTCCGCCCAACCACTGCAATCACGTTGCCCACTGGGAGTTCCGCTTGAGCTGCCCTCTGCCTTCTGGACTGCAAACACCTTGATGGAAGCTGCTTATCTCTGCTGCCACACGGATGATATCTGCTTTCAACGTCCCAAGTGCGCTATTGAAGCTCGGAAAATCACTTTGCTGTACTGACTTTACGGTACTGCTTTTGGCTTAGCATTCTACCTGTGCGGCTACTACTCATAAAGAAATGCTTTTACAGCGAAAGAGGAATTGTTTCTCTATACCGTACTGATAGGAAAATACATTCCTAATATTTCTGCTATTGCTAATAATTGATTTTACGTAAATAACCCCAAAAGCTGACACCATTAAGAAGCTCCTGTAGTGTCCCGAGCGGTTTGACATCACACAACTCTAGGTTCGTCTCTGATCAATCACTCCCTGGTTCGTTTTACTAGACATGTGTGATCATGTGATCAAAGATATTATACTACTACTATTACTTATAGTAACCATCGAAATGGCTTTCAAAAAGAGTTGGTTTCTTAATCAGTGTACTGTAATTTAGCTATAGTATCAGTATATATATTAGAGACAAATAAATTATTGTATATTGTATAACCAGTGTATGATATAAAATAAATAACTCTGTGTGAAGAGATCAGTGTGCGTGACACACTTGAAATAAAACCACAAGTAAAGAATAATGTATTATGCAATAAAAATGTATTTTAAAATTTCAATAAATCTGTATCATTTATCAATAAATTATGTTTTTATTTAATGAAATCCCTAGGGAAAGAAAATTGTAAAATAGATTTAGGCCCTCTTCTTTGTGCCTCAAGACAGGAGAATATTATGAATTATTTAGATATTATGAAGAGAATCAAAGCTTTTGTTCTCGAAGAAAAACGAAATGGTCATGATTTTAGTTTTCTTTATTAATCGAAGTGTGTGGAAAATGTATTCTTAAGCTGTTTTAGAGGAAGACTTTATAATCTGTGTTGAAATTGGATGAAGATGACAGGTGCATAAAATCAGTTTTGGGGGGCTGACGCGATATAATCCAAACCGCTTTCCACCCAAAGATTCAGACCATCAAAAACGTTTAAAATTGCACCTTTCTGCGGTAATTGTAAGATGCTGAGAAAGATAAATTACGTGACGTAACCTTTGGAGTTATCCTTCTCCACAGCTAAAGAATGATCTAATAAATGTTGTAACGAGACTGATGAAATCGCAAAATTTTTAAATAATAATATCAATTAATATTTAAAGATTTTTAATACTTGTGTGAAACATGCAAGGGACAGGCGAGAACAGTTGCCAGGGCCAACGGCGGTCAGACACCTTAACGTGGCTTCCACGGTCAGTGCATTTGCCGGACGCGCCGTGGGAACGGACCAGCTTCTGCTGGCAGGGATGGCACGCCTCTACCCGTCGCCCAGTCGGTAAACATCAAGCACCCGGGTAGCTGAAGCAACACTAGGTAACGTGGTCTTGAGGTGGCGAGGGCTAGCCTGTGGCGCGTGCTGGTCCATACAATTTGGTACATGACGCGGCCTACAAAACCAAGGGCCTTAGGAAGCCACCATTAACGGGACCACCATAGCCGGGTTTACATGGTGCTTAGCAAACAAGGTCCTTTGTCACTGGGTAATAGAAATTGGAATGGTATGACAGCCGCTTCTCTCCACACCTAGTGAGGCTGAGCCTATGTATTCCCGAAGGATATATAATCCAAAAGTTAAGGATTGGGCTTGCGAATTTGTTATTAACGTCTGTCAAGAAATTCCCTCACTCACTTGAGAATATTTTGCTAGCCGAAGTCAACCCGCGTACGGATGATCTTTTCCGACTCGAGGCAACATTCACGAATCTGCGTATAAAGCACGTATTTGAGGATTTCCTAGTACAAACCAAAGAATGATGCTTTTAAAAACTTATAACCAACTATTCTACGAACTCTGTTTCGGCATGTGTTGCGAGACGAATATAGTGGAGACCGAGTCGACATCATGGAGAAGAACAGCATCAAAAGGGGTTCCGTCGTTGACTTCTTGGAGTAACCACCGTCGCACTACCTGACACAATACTCTCAGTGACCCTGCTTACGCCACGCCGACGCTGTTTGTGAGAGTTTACACAAAACGGTATAAGTAGTGCGCCAACTGAAAGAATTCAGTGTGTACGTTCCTTAGTTTCCTCGATCCTCTAACGACTCTGGGCGGAGAAATCTGCATTGATTAAGTGAATTACTCTGACGAACAATCTGAGTTTCGTTAATAGCCGTGAGCAAACTGATACGATACGGAAAGATTGTGTCGATCGAGAACCAGTAATTTTGTTTAAGTCTTAAATTGAAACGAAGACATTCGTTTCTCTAAAGTTCAGTTTGTATTGAGAACAATTTATAATGCAGAATTTTTATGTTAACTTTTCATATTAATTCTTAATGTTAGCTTTTGTTACAATGAGATCGTGCTTGAGTATCATCCGAAATTGTCACAATTGTTTGTTTATTATTAAAATTTTATGGTTCAAACTGTAAGACTCGTTGTTGCTTTTGTCAATTCATTGATTATTTATCTATTCAAGTAATAGTAAATACACCGACGTCTGTATGCTCTCCAGTTAACTGTATAAATTGTGTCAGGTTATAACCCTATTAGTGGTAAATGATAGAATATCAATTCGCACCTACTTTCCATCATAAAAATCAAGTTATGAAATCACTAAAATTATTATATTCATAAAATGATTAAATAATAAAATTAATAAAAAGGTAAGAGAGAACAGGTAATGGTAAATCCTACCCAGTTACCAACCAAATCCCTTATTCTACCAGTCGGTATATCATAGATGTAAATATAGTTTTTGCTGGTTACCTGGTAAGTTTCTTCTCTTTGTTGAAATAAGAAGCTCTGGCAATACCACGTCCACCAGGCCTAATATTGCCTATATATTTAAAGTGTAGGATGTACTGATTTCCTGCCACCAAAGGTCTTCTCATCTTCACTTCCAGCTGCTGGGCTACTCCGTCAACATCCGTATATAATATTGGAATATTTTCGCGCGTAAAGTACTCGGAAACCTGCACAAGACATAAGAGAGATCGATATTGTGAAATTTTCATCACTGACACTTTGAAATTCGATCTTCTTTTTTTTTTTTTAAGAGACATTATTTAATTACTTTGGATAAGTCATCACATCACCGTTCAGTTGTACAGAGATTATAATAAAGGACTGCATAAGATAGAAAACTGTAAAAAACTGCAGTAGTTATTTTAATAAAAACGCCAATCTTGCAAGTAAATAAAGATTAAATTAAATTATTAATTGAGTATAATAATAAATGATTTAATAAAATTTAATCGTTTATTTCCTTTGAAACTAACATTTATTGAATAGAAGGAATTGGCATGAAAAGTAAGATGCATATGGCTTTGAAATTATTTGAGTATGCCTTGCAAATTTTAAATCTACTCATACATAAGCATTCCCTTGCGTGGTTAGTTTTCCAAATAATTCAATAGTTCAAGTTTAAAGTATTGCTATAGGTATGCACGTAACAGTTCTAAATTCTCGTCTCTACTGTTGTAAACTCACCATTTTTTTTTTTTTTTTTTTTTTTTTTTTTTTTTTTTTTTTTTTTTTTTTTTGTACTGTGCATTAGTAACCGATACTTGATTTAATTTGCACACATAAATCACGAATTTTTAAGAATCGGTAAATGTTCACTTTTTTCAATTGAAAGCATAGTATCTTTTTGAAATACTTGAAGCCCAGAGAGAATAGTATTATAATGGGTTATTGAGTGTGCAATTAATTCGATAGGAACTGTCTCCTCAGTTCTTACTGTGTTGCTTAGGCGTTAATTTCCTTGTTGTTTCACACCACAACAATAATAAACCCGAGTGGTCCTTATGACCTGCCGCAGTGACCTGGTACGCAAGTACAAGCCTCTATATAAAAAAAACCTCAACCTCAAGGTGAGTAACGTGCTCAGGAGTTGGATGGATGGTGAGGCAAACCACCCGCTAGTGTACAACCTCAGGGTCACCTGCCGCACCCCTGTTGTATTGGACTTGGTGGCGTGATGCGGGGGCTCCAAGTCACTCGACTTTTAGATCCTCCGAACTCGTGGTATCAAAAGGAGAAATAATCCTAAATATAACTCCTCCTCCTGCGGCTTGGGCATGCCGCAGGGGCAATGTCACTCCAACGCCCAAAAAAGAGGTAGTGGTAAGTGGGTGATGGTTGAAAGCCCTCCTCCAAACAATTTAGTCTGTAGCGGCAAGGATTATCAAATTGATAATGCCTTAGTCATAGTGACAAGGGTGGAGGGATCTTTTGAAAAGATCTCTCCGTTATACATCCAGAAAGGATTAGAGGGTATTGCGGGTACCCTCAAATCGGTAAAAAAGGTGAGGAATGGGACACTGCTTTTGGAAACATCCACCCACAAGCAGGCTGTCCAACTCCTTAAGTGTGAGAAACTCGGGGAGTTCGCAGTAAAGTGTGAACTCCATAACACTCTTAATTTTAGTAAAGGCGGTATCATCTGCCGGGACTTGATCGATTTAGAGACCGAGGAACTCCTTAAGGAGTGGACAATAGAACATGTGGTCGAGGTTCGTCAGATCATACAAAGGGTTAACGGCAGTCTTGAGAAGACAGCCACCTTCGTCCTGACGTTCGACACTCCAACGTTGCCTAAAAACATCAAGGCAGTATATCTGAATCTGAAAATTCGCCCGTATGTACCGAACCCGATGCGCTGCTTTAAGTGCCAGCGGTTCGGTCATACGACGGCGACCTGCAAGGGCAACCCCATCTGTGGGAAATGCGGAAAGGCGACTCATGAGGTAGGTAGTAGTTGCACCCTCCCACAGGTGAGTGTCAACTACTCCGGGTCACACCCAGCATGGAGCAGGGAGTGTCGATTGTATCTGAAAAAAAAAAGATACTGGAGTTGAAAACAAAAGAGCGTATATTGTACCGCGAAGCCAAGAAACGATTTAAGGCTCTGGCTCAATCTGTCTTCGCTACCAGCTACGTTATCAACTCCCGACAGGAAAGAAAGTATTGAAACCCAGATGTCAGTTGCAGATATGGGCACAAGTAAAACGTGCTAATGTCAATGAAAATGTGGCTCCAAGCCCATCAGGGCCATAACACCGAAGACCACTGATGTCGGTAGCAACACATCTACAACCCCGACCACATCGACAGTAGAATCATCAGTTCCACCAACAACAGCAGAAACGCCTACCGCAGCAAGCACTGCATGAATAACACCATCCGCAACTGTTTCAGCAGCAGTAACACCATTAGCTTGCAGTGATAGGCAAGCAGAACAGAAGCTCCAGAGTCCGAAGTTTCGAAACACGTAAACTATGCCATTTTTAAAATCCCCTTCTTCTTCGCCTCCCAGGCTACCAAGTTAGTTAGGAGAAGAAGGGAAGAAGGTCTCGGTGAAGGAAAAACTTTCCACCCTCCAAGGCCTTTTCTGAATCTGAGGTGTCTTCAGATTAGACACAGTAATGCTGGTGGACAATTCTGGTCTCGTTCCTCAGCAATCACCGAATGAAGACCCAACCGAACTGGGGCGGGTGAGGTTAAATAGGAAGGATGGCTTCACGGGAACATTAACGGCTTTCCGGCTAACAAAGAGGAAGTCCAACTCTTAGCACGGTCTAATCCATTGTGTCTCTGTCTCAAAAGACACATTTTAGACCATTACACCAGCCAGTGCTAAGAGGGTACGACATTTATAGAAAGGACGATACAGATGATGATCAAGCTAAGGGACGAATGGCTGTGGTGGTCCGAAACACTGTTCACTCCGAACCCGTCGCTCTCACCTCTACACTACAAGCAGTAGCGGTTAGGATATACGACATATCCAACATACCATATGCTATATCTGCCACCCAGCACGCCCGTTGTTTACAACGAATTGGCAGACATTTTGCGGCATGTTTCTTTGCCCTTTCTGTCTCTGGGAGATTTCAGCACCCATAACGGGCTATGGGGTCCACCACCAATGGGCCCAGGGGTCTAGTGCTTGCGGCATTAATATAGCAGGAGGATATACGTATCCTCAACAATGGTAAAATGACGCATTTCACAACTGCTTCCGGTTCGTCATCTGCCATTGACCTTTCGTTGTGCTCTCCTTCAATCACGGACTCTGTGCAGTGGGAGGTGGATCGTAACCTCCACGGAAGCCACCACTTCCCAATATGGATGCACTTACGAGTTGAGGGTGGAGGAGGGAACACTCGACGCAAATAGAACGTTAGGAATACAGATTGGCAGCTTTTTCACCGTTCTGTTGTTCTGCATCCACAAAACAGCATACAGCAGAAGGTGAATCATTTCACAGAAGTGATTCACCAGGCAGCTGACGTCTACATGCCAAAAAGCTCCGGAACGCTGCGAAGGACGCCCGTCCCCTGGTGGAACAACGAATGTAGTTCCGTTATTCAGGGTCGCAGACGGGCGTTGCGTCAATCTAGGTTGCAGCCAACATCTGACAACCTGGCAGCGTTCCGTATTGCAAGGGCTAAGGTGCGTCGTGTATTCAAGGAGAGCAAGAAAAGGTCATGGCAGACCTTAGTGAACACTATTAATCGTTCCACAACATCGCTGAAAGTATGGGAATCTATCCGCCGTATATCTGGTAGGTACTCCCGGCCACCAGTATTTGGATTATTGGATCACTGAAGTGTAATTACTGACGAACGAAGCATAGCGCAGTTGATGGCGGAGAATTTAGCTGCCATCACTTCGTCTGCCAATTTTGATCCTTGGTTCCAGCAACGTATTATTGCTGCCGAGAGGCGCGTGCTCTGCTTCGAATCGTCGGGGACAGAGGCATATAACAGCCTATTTTCATCCTGGGAGCTGGAGTCGGCATTAAACAGCGCCAACGAAACCGCTCCTGGGCCTGATATGATCCAGTACCAGACGCTGAATCATCTTAGTAAAGATGCTAAAGAGTACTTTTTAGATATTTTTAATTAAAATTGGACCGGAGGACACTTACCCGACTCGTGGATAGAAGCAACATTGATCCCTATTTCAAAACCTGGAAAGGATAAGTTGTTGCCAGGTAGTTATCATAGTATTGCCCTGACAAGCTGCGTTGGGAAGAAATGGAGAGGATTGTAAATCACCTTCTCGTCTGGTGTCTTGGATCACGTAATCTGCTCAGTCGCTTTCAATGTGGATTCAGGAGGTTCCGGTCCACCTTAGACAACCTGATCGTGCTGAAAGCGGCTATACAAAATGTATTTATCCGCAGCCAATATCTAGTGAGAATATTTTTCGATATTGCCTGCGATACTACCTGGCGGCATGTTACACGAATGGGGTTTTAGCGGTCTGGTCGTTGCATCCGGTACCAAGTCGTGAAGTGGAGTGAAGTGTCTGATCTTTTTATTCAGGAAAACGGTGTTCCTCAAGGGTCAGTTTTAAGCATGACCCGTTTCGCTATTGAGATTAACAGTATCTCAAGCATTATAAAGAGTCCCATACGATACTCCTTATGTGTGGATGAAATTTAATTTTTTTTTTTTTTGTAAATCGTCCAGCCTGAGAAGATCTGAGTGACAGCGGCAACTCGCGCTGATCAGTCTGGATGAATGGTCAGTGTACACCGGTTTTCGTTTCTCGACCGAGAAAATCGGGTGTGTACTTTTAACTCTTCGTGGGAGTCTTTTACCAGAGCCCCATTTTACCTTGAGGAACACCGATTTAACTTTTACGGAATCTGTTAGGTTTCTGGGCCTCATTTTAGACAGTAGGCTAATTTGGCTTCCACATCTTAGAGATGTGAAAGCCAGTGCTTTAAAATGCTTGAATGTTTTAAAACGTCTGTGTGGCAGGTCATGGGGCACTGTTAGCTCCTGCTTGCTACAATTTAACAGAGACTTTGTACTGTCGGGTACACAATTCGCGAGACCCCTCGCCATTCGATTATGCTTCGTTCTAGACACGAATGCCGCATGGGACAGCATAACTGGTAGGTGGTACACTAAATTCATGATACAATAGACCTCTCATACCCAGCACTTTACCCAAGACTAATAAAAAGAGCCCGCGCAGTAAGAAACTCGCAGACACTCAGAGGCAAAGTTCGGAGTTCTACAGTAAAAATAATCACGAATATCACCTTTTTAGTCATAATAATTATACAAATCTCCAAATGGATTGATTCCACAGAGATGATAACACTATTTTAGTAATTTTGATAACCATTGTGTATTTTTTTTCCTTCGAATAAACAGTTAACAATTCGATAGCAAACGCAACTATATGGCGAAAACCGAAAGGAATCGCTAAATTACGCACGGAAAACCAGTAAGAGAGTTTGAATGGACTTAGTTACACTTTATAGCGCTGCAGCGTTACAGAACTGTGAGTGACAAATACACACAAAGGTTAAGGGTAAGTAGAAAGAACATTTACGTAAGAACTCTAATGGTAATCTAAGTCACGAAATATAAATAAATTATTTCTAGAAAATTAAATGGTGCTGAATATTAACACCTTAATTTTGTTTTCGTCATACCATATTTACAAGGTAAGCTTAACTTTAACGCAGTAACAACAGTTTGAGTAGTAATAATAATAATTAAGAACAGTAAATAAATAAATAAATCCGTCTGCAATGTGAATTAGCGGTTCCACATTTTAAATCTGGAATTATGGAAGTAGTAAAACTTTCATATCTCTCTTTGTTTCTAACTAATACTGATACTTCTTTAAAATTTTCTGCCAAGCTTTACTTCCTGCCTTCCAAGCCCGATAAGTTATAGGTAACACTGTTGCCTGTCATTCGAGAGGACGCGAATTCAAACCCCGTCGGGCATCCAATTTCAGTATTCAATAATTTTCGTAAATCTCTCCAGCAGAACGCCAGAAAAGTTCCTTCAAAAAGCCGATCCTAGTTTCGAATACTATCAGGATTCATATTACATTGGCGTCGAAGATATGAAGAAGACAAAAAAAAATAAAAAAGAACGTGGTAGGTATGTGTTATCCACTTTAATCCGGCTTTCGGGAGGTCGTGTGTTCGAATCCCCATCTGGCTGTTCGGGTAAGCGTTTTAGATAGTTTTCCCAAAACACTCAAGGCGAATGGCGGGATTGTTCCTTCAAAAGGCCATGGCCGAATTCCTCCGCATTACTTGCCCCCAGTCCTTTCCTGCCTCTAATGACCTCGATTAGATGTAAATCTAGAAGGAAAAAATAATTTCGCAAATAAAAATAATTACATCTCTGTGGTGTGTTTTGGACCTTCTCCTTGTTGGATTTATCCTACTCAATGGACGAACATGGTAGCGAAGGAACTAGAGTGCTATTTCCACATGTGGAGAGTCTCTAGTTCGATGTTGTATTAGGGATGGCAAACGTCGAAATCATTATAGAGGAAAAAGGATTGGGGGCATGTTACGGGAAGGAATTCAGCCATGGTCATTCCACGGAAAAATCCCAGCACTCACGGAGAGCTTTTCGATTACTCATGGAAAATCGAAATACGGATGGATACACGAAGATTTCGATCCCTGTTATTCCGAATGGGATGGCTTGAGCGTTACCGGTACTCTCGGTCACTGGTGCGATTCCGACCAGGGCATGGGAGTTAAAGTAGGTGTTGTTGTATGTCTTGTGTCGTCTTTCAATTGTATGAGCAAAAAGAAATTGGAAGTACATCAGTACACAAGATAAACACACAAAACGGCTTAGCTGGATGAATGGCTATCGGGAGGAATGCCATTAAAAATTTGAAGAAAATTTTATTGAACCAAAAGGCAATTGGCCGCCATCAAAAATATCTCACAGGTCCACCTCATCTCACAAAAAATATTCTTTGTTTGGTGCCAACTAGTAACATGGCTAAGTTGTAAAAACGTATTAGGAAAAAAAAATTGAATAGTAGGCTTACTGTAGTGAAGCTCTTAAGTGCACAAGGGAGGGGTATTTAATTTCAGTTGAAAGTATAGGATTTAATCTCTTTGATATTATGCATGGTTATTTCGTAAGAAGAAAATCTTCCTGCTGGATCAGTTCAGACGCAAAGAGGAATTAACCGATCTGACAAACGTTTCGAGGAAGTGTTTATTTACCAGTGGCTCTGAGGAAGTGAGTATAGCTCTAATAAGGTTTGTGAATATGACCATCCCTACTCGAAATATACCCATTTTCGATTCAGTAAAATTTTATAATTGTAAAAGTTTGACTAGAATATTGCTGGAATAGATTTGTTTACAAAATAATTACTGCAAGTAATTATCTCGTTTCGATGTGTGAATAACTTTTAAATACTAGCCACTGTGACATGCTGCAGAAAATTTAAACAACAATAGTTTAATACCCCTAATCCCACCTAATAAACGATAATATTTTAAAAAATATCCGAAATAAGTTTTCAGATATCGCTGTGATAATAACTTACTGATCTGTGGTTTTATGAACGACGATTGAAAACCATGCCATTCATATATGGGTCAAATACCTGTCAACACAAAAAAGAAATTAAAAATAATTTCTGTAATTTCAAATTTTTTATTTTACAGTATTTTGGAATTGAAATTTCACCTCTGCAAACTTCATATCAGTTCTTCTTTTTTATACTTCAATCATTTTTAATAATTAGGGCTAATCGCCTCGTTACTGTCGAGGTAAGTAAATATTGGAGAGAACTGTGAACAAAGAACACGAAATAAGTTAATCATCGCCGTCCAGAGGAATCATACTGGCATTAATCTGCAAAAGTTTTGAGAAAACATGGAAAAACGAAATCTGATAGCCGACGGGAATTTGAAACGGCGCAACCATGGAATTTTCTACAAGCAAGAATGGTCTTGGAAAAAGACTGTTGTCTGTCTTACAGTTAATGACGTTGACTAATTCCATAAACAGTGGAGCTTTTAAAATTCTTATTCCTGCATCCTGAAGGAAAAGGATGATTGCTTTTGAAACTGGAAATAGCTTGATTTGCAAAAGGAAAATGATGTTATCTTCGAAAAACTAATTGAAAGGTTACATCTGTGGTTATGAAAGTGGATGTATAGTGGTTGATTTCGGGTTCATGAGAAACGATATGATTCAGATCTGCCATCTTTAATTGATCAAATATTTGTGCGTCTACTACTAGGCTGCAAAAATAGATATATTAAAAAAGTATTCATGGCCGAGTCAGTCTGTAATTATTGTTCCTATATATCTACATGTTACGGTCAATTAAAAAGACTGAGCATTGTGGACGAGCGATAATGTTCTGGCCTCGCATTCGAGAGGATGTGGGTTCAAATCCCCATCTGGCCATCCAGATTTGGATTTTCTACGGTTTCTTTATCCAAATCACTGCAAGTGAACGTCGGGATAGTTCCATCGGAATGCTCATATTCCCGTCTTCCATGACCTCGAAGTCGAGAAGTCAAGCTGGAAACAAATTCAAAAAAAGTTCAGAAAACCCTAGTTCCTCGATGATATACTGTTCTACTTCTGTATAATTCTTTCGTCTGTTAACTGTGTGAGACAACAGCCTCAGGTAGCAATATAAGCAAGTTAGTTGATGGAGGATGAGGAAAATCGCATGCCTGAAATGTCTGATAATTTCCTCGTTCTGTTGGCCTACGGAATTGTCTTCCGTGTTAGCGAACCACGACCGCAGACACATTCACAAATTTCTTCGCTAGACTCCCGATCAAGATACTTAAATTGGCGCTAGTAGTGTAGGGGATAGAACACTGTCATCGCATTGTAAAGGCCTCCTGCTTTATCCCGTATATCCGTTACAAAAAATTATCCTTTCCGATAGGTGCAATGCTCCCTCCGCCACACACTTTTACGGAATCGCGGAGAAATAATAATAATAATAAAGGTCACCGAATCAAGTGGTTTTTCGTATATGGTTGCTTTTGGATGAGTATATTGTTCGTCTTGTGTTGACTTCACAATAGTGCCACATTACCTCAACAAAGGCTGACACAATAGTCAGCAAATTAAATGATCATAAAATATTTATATCAACAGATGGAAGCAGATCAATTTTCAATAACGTGGACTTCCAGTTTTTTTTAAAATAGCTCCATTATTACGGAATATTGATTAATTCATTTTGTAATCAAATAGTGGAAGTAGAACATTACAATATGCAATGAGGTCTGCTGAAGTCAAAATCATCGAGAAGTAATTTTCAGAAATTTTAATGACTAATACAATCATATTAGTTCAATGTTAGTTTTCAACAATTTCATCGGTCTTCTACCTATGATCAAGAAACTTTAATAATATATTATATAAAGCTGTTTGTGTTACTTTCGGAAAATGGATGCACTGTATTTTTAGATGCTCGTAATTCGAAAATGGGCATATTTCGAGTAGGGATGGTCATATTCACAAACCTTATTAGAGCTATACTGAACAAGTGTTCTTCACTTCCTCAGAGCCACTGGTAAATAAACACTTCCTCGAAACCTTTGTCAGATCGGTTAATTCCTCCTTGCGTCTGAACTGATCCAGCAGGAAGATTTTCTTCTTACGAAATAACCACGCATAATATCAGAGATTAAATCCTATACTTTCAACTGAAATTAAATACCCCTCCCGTGTGCTCGCTACAGTAAGCCTACTATTCATTTTTTTTCCTAATACGTTTTTTACAACTTAACCATGTTACTAGTTGGCACCAAACAAAGAATATTTTTTGTGAGATGAGGTGGACCTGTGAGATTTTTTTGATGGCGGCCAATTGCCTTTTGGTTCATTAAATTTGTCTTTAAATTTTTAATGGCATTCCTCCCAATAGCCATTCATCCAGCTAAGCCGTTTTGTGTGTTTATCTTGTGTACTGATGTATTTCTAATTACTTTTTGCTCATACAATTGAAAGACGACACAAGACATACAACAACACCTACTTAAACACCCATGCCCCTGGTCGGAATTACACCAGTGACCGAGAGTACCGGTAACGCTCAAGCCATCCCATTCGGAATAACAGGGATCGAAATCTTCGTGTATCCATCCGTATTTCGATTTTCCATGAGTAATCGAAAAGCTCTCCGTGAGTGCTGGGATTTTTCCGTGGAATGACCATGGCTGAATTCCTTCCCGTAACATGCCCCCAATCCTTTTTCCTCTATAATGATTTCGACGTTTGCCATCCCTAATACAACATCGAACTAGAGACTCTCCACATGTGGAAATAGCACTCTAGTTCCTTCGCTACCATGTTCGTCCATTGAGTAGGATAAATCCAACAAGGAGAAGGTCCAAAACACACCACAGAGATGTAATTATTTTTATTTGCGAAATTATTTTTTCCTTCTAGATTTACATCTAATCGAGGTCATTAGAGGCAGGAAAGGACTGGGGGCAAGTAATGCGGAGGAATTCGGCCATGGCCTTTTGAAGGAACAATCCCGCCATTCGCCTTGAGTGTTTTGGGAAAACTATCTAAAACGCTTACCCGAACAGCCAGATGGGGATTCGAACACACGACCTCCCGAAAGCCGGATTAAAGTGGATAACACATACCTACCACGTTCTTTTTTATTTGTCTTCTTCATATCTTCGACGCCAATGTAATATGAATCCTGATAGTATTCGAAACTAGGATCGGCTTTTTGAAGGAACTTTTCTGGCGTTCTGCTGGAGAGATTTACGAAAATTATTGAATACTGAAATTGGATGCCCGACGGGGTTTGAATTCGCGTCCTCTCGAATGACAGGCAACAGTGTTACCTATAACTTATCGGGCTTGGAAGGCAGGAAGTAAAGCTTGGCAGAAAATTTTAAAGAAGTATCAGTATTAGTTAGAAACAAAGAGAGATATGAAAGTTTTCATAATTCCAGATTTAAAATGTGGAACCGCTAATTCACATTGCAGACGGATTTATTTATTTACTGTTCTTAATTATTATTATTACTACTCAAACTGTTGTTACTGCGTTAAAGTTAAGCTTACCTTGTAAATATGGTATGACGAAAACAAAATTAAGGTGTTAATATTCAGCACCATTTAATTTTCTAGAAATAATTTATTTATATTTCGTGACTTAGATTACCATTAGAGTTCTTACGTAAATGTTCTTTCTACTTACCCTTAACCTTTGTGTGTATTTGTCACTCACAGTTCTGTAACGCTGCAGCGCTATAAAGTGTAACTAAGTCCATTCAAACTCTCTTACTGGTTTTCCGTGCGTAATTTAGCGATTCCTTTCGGTTTTCGCCATATAGTTGCGTTTGCTATCGAATTGTTAACTGTTTATTCGAAGGAAAAAAAAATACACAATGGTTATCAAAATTACTAAAATAGTGTTATCATCTCTGTGGAATCAATCCATTTGGAGATTTGTATAATTATTATGACTAAAAAGGTGATATTCGTGATTATTTTTACTGTAGAACTCCGAACTTTGCCTCTGAGTGTCTGCGAGTTTCTTACTGCGCGGGCTCTTTTTATTAGTCTTGGGTAAAGTGCTGGGTATGAGAGGTCTATTGTATCATGAATTTAGTGTACCACCTACCAGTTATGCTGTCCCATGCGGCATTCGTGTCTAGAACGAAGCATAATCGAAAGGCGAGGGGTCTCGCGAATTGTGTCCCTGACTGTACGTTCGCGGTTGGAGTATGGTTGTATTGTGTACGTTTCAGGACTGGACAGTTATCTTCGGATGCTGGATAGTGTCCACCATGCAAGAATCCGGCTCTCATGGGTGCCTACCGCATCAGCCCGATACCCCGCATATGTGCTGAGTCTGTCGAGCCGCCGCTTTCCATCCGCCTGTATCTCCTCATGGTGCGACACTATATGCATATTGCTGCCACTCCAGACAGTCCCGTGTACGACGTAGTGATGCATCCTAACTTCGTTCGGCACTACACCAACAGCCATAGAGCGACGAAACCATTTGGTATCCGTATAAACTATAAAGGCTATTTTGGATCATTATTGTTGTGAGCTGCCCCCTTTTTATCACCAGGGTTGGAGTACATCTTCACCCTGGCTTTTAAAGAGGCCCAGAACGAATTTAGACGTCTCACGGTACAGCAAGCTGTTTATCGCTGACAAGGTATTTATTAGCGTTTTTAACGACGTTTTAAGCCATCATTTTGATTTTACCCCGGTATATACGGATGGGTCTAAGCAGGCTAACGGAGTAGCTTGCTCCGTCGTGCTCCCTCGAACAACTTACAGATACAAACTGGATAGCAGGTGCAGTTTGAAACTGCCGAGTGCTACGCCCTGCTAAAGTTGCTGCAGGATATGAAAGTAAGTCGCTATATGAATTACATCACATGCCGTTATTTCCTCAGCTGTATTCAGGTGTTAGTAAACATGTACCCAGCAGACCGTTTGGTCCAGGACACCCTCCTTTCTCTTCAATCTCATGGAATGGAGGTATCATTCTGCTGGGTACCAGGCCATGTAGGAATCAGGGGGGACGAGGCAGCTGATGTAGCTGCTAAGTTAGCCCGCAACAAGGTAGGAATCGACTTTGCTCCATTCCCAAAGTCAGACCTTGCCTCGGTGGCGAAAAGAACTGGAAGTTGTGCATAATAAGCTCCGGCTGGTCAAATCAAACGTTCAGCTGTGGAGCAGCGCCTTCCAGCTGGCGACGAAGGACGAGGTTCTCCTTACTCGCCGCCATATAGGGCACTGTCTTCTGACTCATGGTTTCCTTCTCCACCGAGAGGACCCTCCGGAATGTGATTCTTGTGGCCTACTATTGACAGTACGCCACATTTTAACCGACTGTGTGTAATTTTTAGATTTAAGGGCAATGATAATGACAACGTGGCGAAGGTTGTAAAATTTTGTGGTTTGGCCGATCTTGTCCCAAAAATTTTGGGCAGATCGGCTGAAGTTTTAGTATTGAATAGGTGGTCTCTTTACAACCACCTATTTGAGTTTTGTTTTTACGATTTAGTGTTTTTAGTTCATGTGTTCATGTTATAGCTGGCTGGTCCCTTTACGGACAGCCAGCTAACTCGTTTTTTTTATGTCTTGTTTATTTGGTTGGCCTTTTACAGCCAACCATTTGTTGTGTGTGTTTTTGTTTTTTATGGCCCATTTACAGCCGCAATTTTAGAATTTTACTTTGTGTTGCAGTCTGTATGGCCGACCTCTTTACAGTCGGCCATGCAGACGTCTTTTTGGTTAACGTTTTGGCATCTTTTTATTTCTATCAGTGTGGCCGACCCTTTACAGTCGGCCATGCAGACGGAAGTCGAGTTTAGCTTTAAGCCACGTTATCATTGAAGGTATTTTTTTATTTAGCACACATTTTTACAGCCTAGTATCTAGAAACTAAAATAGGCCTTAATTTAACACAACAGTTTTACATTTGATTTTTCAACAGATAATTCCACAATGAATAATTTCAATTTTTGTTATGTATGGCTCTGGCAATATCTGTACAGTCTTTTCTTGTTGGCACGATACATACGATTGTTTCGCTGTTAACATATATTTTAACTTTCTAAACTTGCTGCATTTTGTCATAATTGATTTATTACAGTTTTATAGTTTTGTATGGTGTCTGCAGTTTCCTGTCCACTTTATGGTTAGAATTTTTAATATTTCACTATGTCACATTGTACATCTACCACTACTACTATTACTTAACTATTACTACTATCTACTACTCTACCATCTAAGAAAGCATTTTCCAGCATTGGTATCGTCGCGGTAATCCGAATTCCAAATCTCTCGGAATAGCGTACGTTCTCAGTCTTTCTGGCAGCCAAAGTGACCGAGAAGGCCGCCCATCGGGAGACTGGCCACCTCCAACACTGGTTGTGAGAACTAATTTTCAATGATATATGTGTAATTGCAGAAGTAAGGAGTCTTTAATATCCGGCTAGTAGGTTGTTCGTTTCACAGGTGAACTAGATTAGTTTAACATCTACTGCCAGTATTTTTTATTTTCAATATTTGAACAAATTCCTATTTTAAGATTATTGGCTACACAATTTACAACTTTTACTCTTTACTAACTATTAACATTTTTACATATTTTAAGAGATAACAATGTTTTACTTCAGAAGCGGCTCAAGACTGCAACTATTATCTATTATTTGTGTTATTGCAATGTCAGACCACATTTTATGCATCGGACTATAGTTCATGTGAGCACTAGTAAAGAACTTATACATACGCTATATACTTTTATAAGTGTTGCTTTAGCAAGTTCTTGTTTGTAGATAGAATCTCCAGTGGTGTTACTGCGAAACGGTCCATTTAAAGCCTTTAATATGGTTTAAGCACTTCTCTCCGCAGACCAGCTGGTTGCGTTTTCAGCACGATATATGACTCGCTGATCGAGCGCTTAGGCACGCATTCGCTTGTGGCTGCTTCGGGTGTTACTCTGTTACCTCATAGCCGGCTTGACTTGGCCTTCTTCTTGTTGTCGCTAAACTTTGCATGAATCTCTCCTTTTGCAATTTGGATATATTTTGCGTCACTTCGTCTAGTTTGCGCCATAGTTACTCATTTTGTAGTATGTCTTCCGTTTTCATATTTCATAGTTCATGAAATCCTTCGTTTCTAGCTTCTGCCATTTGTGTGCAATCCCAGACGATGTGTTCGGGTGTACCCTCTTCCCCGCACTCACACAAGCTTGCGTCTTTTGGTCCTCTTTTACGTAGTAGGCTGGGATATGGCCCGTGTCCAGTGATGTAATGAACAAGTCCGGTTGACGGATCTAGGTGACGAAGGTTTAATCTCTCTTGAATTGTCGGCCAAATATTGTAGGTTCTCCTGCCAGTCGTACTACGCGACCACTGTTGTTGCCATTCTTCCATCAAGACTGGTTTTATCTCCCGTGCTTCTGTAATCGGTCTTCCTAAAATTTGTTCTACTTTTTCGGCGTCATCGGTTTGTAGCCAATAGTGTGCCCCTCTCTTTCTAACTTCTAGGTCAAGTGGCCAAACGCCCAACGCAACCAGCCGAGAGTCGGTCGCTGTTGTGCTATATGCACCACTTAATCTTATCAGTATGCTTCTTTGTACGCTTCTTAGTGCCTGTCGTAACTTATGCGCCCAACTGCTAGCAGCATATCCCACAATCGAGGATAATATACTGTCGTGATACCTCGTTATTATGGACGTTGGAAGATGAAATCTTCTTTGCCCAATACTGATCAGTTTGTTCATCACTATTTTGGCACGACTGCACACCTCCGTTATAAGGTCAGTAAAGTTTAGTCGCTCGTCTAGCGTGACTCCCAGATATTTACAAGTTCTAACTTTTTTATGGAGACGTCGTTAACTTTTATTATTGGATTTCGCTTGGGGTGGCCACTGAGAACCATGAATTGAGTCTTGTGTGGTGCAAGGGTTAATTTCACTTTGGAGCACCAGTTTTGTAAATGTCTTAATGCCATTCTGCTTCTAGTCTCTACTTCGTCCCTTGTTTCGCCTTGTATCAGCAGTAGAAGGTCATCCGCGAAGGCAACCAGCCCCAAGAGTCCTTCTTGCCCAATCATGCTTTCTATGGCCATTTCGAATGTTACGTCCCAGAACACTGGTCCACACACCGATCATTGCGGACAGCCTTTAGTTAATTTTTTTCTCTATAGTCACTCGTGGTCATCTCAGTTTGGCAAAGCAGTTTTTACAGTAGTCGCGTAACGTTCCATAGAGGTTACTAGGAATTCCTATTTCTCGCAGGCGGCTAAAAGAGCCGGCCGCCATAACTTATCGAATGCTCCAGAAATATCGACAGCGATGGCTATTACATACTTGCTATTACTACTTTTAACTAGATGCACGGCCTTATTTATGGCATCTTCGGTCGACCTACCCGCCTTGAAACCAAACTGATGTACACTCATACCATACTTTTTCCTGTGTTCCTGTAGTTTCCATACTAAAATTTTTTCCTGCACTTTTCCAAGCACATTTAGCAGACAGATCAGCCGGTAGGATTTAGGATTTAATGGATCCTTGTCGTTCCCCTTCTTTAGGATCACCACTTCTCTCTGCTTCCAGATATTTGGAACCCTGCCTTGCTGAAGGCATTTATTAAACAGTATGCAGAGTGGTGAAGCCAACTGGACCACTAATGCCTGGAGCACTTCAGCAGTGATTCCGTCCGGTCCAGGTGTCTTTTTCCGCGACATGGCGTTAATCGCTTTAATTAATTCGTCTGGTGTCACATCATCCGCTAATGTAGCTGAGGTATAAATTTCATTGTGACCTTTACGGAGATTTTCTTGCTCTAAACTTTCACCTACTGCCTCATCGTCGGGTAATAGTACTTTTAACAGTTCCTCAGCTGTTGCGCTCCAATTGGCCGTCATGGTCCCGTCTGCCCTTCTTACGGTTTATAGTGTAGTCGATGGTCTCAATTTGCTAGCTGCGATCTTGTAGGGGACGCCCCAGAGATCTGACTTTAAATTAGCGTTTACATAAGCCTCCCAACTCTGCTGCTTTGTTTTTATTAGCAGCTCTTTAAAGGCAGTCTTCCTTTCCCTGTATCTATCGAGAAGCAAGCACCTATCGGCAGCACTCATGCACCGTTGGTTCTCGCCTTCCTCATCTCCGATCGTAGTTTTTGCAGTCGGTCGCTTGTCGGAGAACAGATTGAATAGTACCAGGATTAATAACAGTTCCTTCCGACTCACAAATTAGTCCCCTTTTTAAAGTTTGTATTGACCACCTAAGGTAAGGTCCATCAGACTTCGTTAATTAATTTAGTCTCGGCCGCCACCATTGACTGGCTAGGGTACAAGTCAAGAACAAATATAACTATAAGTTTCTTCAAAGAAACACCTCGAGTATGCAGACCACAAGCCAAAGATTTATTCACAGTTTTGTACTGCACAAATGTACCCGGCCACCAATGGAAAAAAATAATTAAAGCACATACGAGTAAAATTACTGGTAGTGACCATATAATCCGAAGATGCAGGTTCTTCAGAGTGTAAAAACAACTCTTTCAGTCACTTTCACAAAAACCAGAGGAACGATACACACGACGTTCTCTGCACGACTCCACACTCGCTGATCTCCTCATCAACTATCAGTCTCGCAAGTCACAGATACTCATAGCATTCGGTACTTGCAATCATGGAGGAAGGAATATATGGAGACGAGATAACGCGAAATCCGTGAAACCTCGTGAAAAAACTGTTCCTGCGCGGCGGATATCGTAGGAGTACTAAAATATTGGGCTGTTTGCACTGTGTCAGCTGCTGAGAATATTTCATTTTCTAATATTCTAAAGTTTTCTATAATGCCAAGTTGTGATGCATATGGTTGCACAAACAGACGAGATAGGAAAAAACCTGGAATAGCGTTTCATAAGTAAGTCACATTGTAATTATCGTTCTTGAAGTATCTGACAGGCAACCGCAACATTAGTGCCATTCGCTATAAATTTATTCATTGCTCTCAATAGGATCATATTATTCTCAAATTGTTGTTGGTGTAGTGTAGACAATTAGCGTATGTTGCTATTTTACACCTGAAAAGCTAGCCTTATTGTAGACAAATGTTGGAAATTTAATTTAAACTGGTCATGTTTACATCGCGAAACAGTGAATATGGTATTCTGCACGCATTACTCACGTTTAAGTTTACACTGAAATTGCACGATGAAATTAATCGTGATAATTTGTGCTGTGCGAACTACTAAACGTGATGAAATAAACTTTGTTGGCGGAAATGTAGTTCGCGATGCATTTCTTGTGTTTAGATGTGTCTACATAGTTTGGTTTTGTAGCGGCAATATTAATGGAAATGTTGGCAGGTTGAAATGCGGTGTATACCTGAAGAGAACAAACAATTTATTTATTATTAACTGTTAGCTTCTGATTTTTGAATGTACTGATTTTTCTAGCAAAATTATATAGACCACTACCAGTACAATATCTTCTAAGTAAGCTCAGAAACTATGAGGTTTTATGAAGTATTAATTTTTTTTAAAGCTCTAAACATTGACTTATGCTTTTTTTTAAAATTTCAGATATGACTTGTTTCTGTTTGTAAATATGTCTACAAGTATATTTCTAGATTTTGAAATCTTCCTTGTCAATTACTGAAATAGAATGTGAAAATATAACCTATTTGAACATCAACTAAAATTTAAGGACTGTAGAAATAAACAGTTTGTTATTCAAGTTAAAAAGAATTACCTGCTCATTAAGTTACGTCCGAATTCATCATCAAATATGGATATGGCGATAGTTTTTTTCTGGTCCAGGCCGCATTTCAACCTAACCACGTCAATTTTAAGGTACTATATCTCGAGAGCTAAGCGAGATATCAAAAAAATTATTCTTTACTTTCAGTTTCCCTCATCGAGTTACATAAGAATTCGTCATCAAATTGCGGCGCCACGGTTATCGTTGAATCCCCTCATAACCTAAAAACCTCACTTTTGAGACAGTATATCTCGCGAACTAAGCGAGATATCGAAAAATTGTATTATTTATTTTCGATTTGTATAGTCGTGTTACATAAGAGTCTATCACCAAATTTTACTTTGGGGACACGTTTCTTCTGAATTTCAACCAGAAACTCCACTCATTTGAGACAGTATATCTCGAGAACTAAGCACGATATCAAAAAATTTTATTCTTCACTTTTGATGTGTCTCGTCGAGTTACATAATAATCCATCATCAAATTGCGGTGCCACGGTTGTCTTATGATTCCCTTGAGGTTTTTGTGCATATTTCCGTTTTTCTCTGATCAAACAATATGGCGGCCCTCCCTTCCCCACTTGTCTCCACCCGGTTTCACTCCAGTATGTGGCGAAGGTCCCTTGCGTCGTCTCCATATATTCCTTCCTCCATGCTTGCAATAGAATAAATATAATAATTAAAATAAGTTAATTACTGAAGGGGGCAAGCCTACTGTAATGTGACACGCTCCACGGTATGTCTGTAGTATTCGCTTGTCTTTTGAGGGGAATGGCCATTTTCATTACGCGCTGAATTTCACGCGTGATCCCTCTTGCTATGACATCTACATCATTACCTTCCAATAGATCCACTGGTAGATGGAATTCATCTCTTAGTTTTGCCCAATCTGCCCTACGTAAGTTATATTTTTTCCTCGTGTCATTAGTTTCATTGATTTGCAATCTACCTTTGGCCAGATCAAACAGAATCAAGTTGTGGTCACTTGTAGTTTCGTTTTCGACCACCCTCCAGTTTCTGGCTAGGTTTCCTGCCAGCTGGTTGGTCAGCGTTACATCGATATTCGATAATGCACCGGCTCTATTACTAAACGTTGGAGCATTATTAGGGCAGTTTCTGACTTCCAGGCATAACTCATTTAACAGTTCCTCTACCATTAAGCCTCGTTCATCCGTTGTATCACTTTACCAGAGCGGGGAGTGTGTTATAATTATCTTTTGATCTTGTAACTCAGTGCAAATTTTTCCTATTTTATTTAGATAAGCATCTATAGGGTCCTTATATTGGAAGTACATCGATACCAAAGTAACGCTACACCACCCGGTATCGATCTCTGCACATGCACATGCTGTGTGCTCATCACAGTATTGCGATATTGAAGGTATTAGTAAGGGCGCTAATAACCGAGTCGTTGGTGCACCTTAAAGCAACAACAACCACAACCTAATGACCTAGTGAGAGGGTTTCTATAGGCTGCGCATTCCGTCCCTGCTGTAGCCGCCTTAAGCTAACCCGGCAATCCTACCGGGTACGAGTGACCTATAATTTAACGTCATCTCCGAAAAACGGAAACGTTCTGGCGTACTTCACACTGGACAGCAAGCTATGCAAGATGTGAAGTGCGGATTAATGGCCTATGAAAATCCCCGCAGAGACAGAGATTTGAACCGGGGACCTTTTATTCGCCAACGAGATACCTTAACCACAGAGCCACGAGACCGCAAAGGATATACTGTTAACATTAGCATATTGGTAATGCGATCTCATATTTTACCCATCCTAATATTGCCCATCGCGCCTAATGAAGTTTTCACTGTGTAGGGGTACCTTCCCTACGGTTATATGAGTTTACCTTTTGAAGCATAGTAATTCTTCATTATCACATTTTTATGGATCATTAATTGATAGAGTTGAATTTTACGGGTACTTTAAAGTTATTATTCTACAAGAACTTTGATTGTTTTTCAGGATAACAGGTAAATTACCATAATGAGATATTTATTGATTATTGCTGGCAATTACAGGCCTGGGCGTATTTAACGTTAACCTTAACATAAAAACATTCCATATAATAAAGCGACGTCCATAGCTACAATTAGCCCTTTTATCAAAGCAAACAAACAATGCATTTATAGGTAACGGATAAAATTAAGTGGTCAATACCAAATATTCATGGACAAATAATATTCAGGCTACATTACAATAATCTCATGATAACAGAATCAAATCAATTTGATTTATGATACAAAAGTCGATCGTCACAAGGTGCATTCAAGTTTTAAGGCCTCCGATTTTTTTTCTATCTACTAACTATGAAACTGGTGTTACTTCTCGACTTAATCTCCCTGCAGACCAACACATTTTTCACAACGTCGACGCCATGATTCCATGGCCATGGCGATGGCTTTTTTAGGAGTCTATTTTGACCACTGGAAAATCGCTGAAGCAATAGCAGCACGGCTGGTGAATGTGGGGCCATGGAAAGTGTCTTTCATTGTTGGAAACAGCCAAAATTCACTAGGAGCCAGATCAGGTGAGTTGGGAGCGTGAGAAATCACTTAAAAGGTTGTTTTTCACGAAGAAACTGTTGCATAACGTTAGCCCGATGTGCGGGAGCGTTGTGTTGGTGAAACAGCACACGCGCAGCCTTTCACGGACGTTTTTATTGCAATACTGGAAGGTACTTGTTGTTCAAAACATTTTTGTAGGATGCACCTTTCACTATAGTGCCCTTTGGAACGCAATGGGTAAGGATTACGACCTCGCTGTCCCAGAGCATGACCACCATCATTTTTTCAGCACTGGCGGTAACCCCAAAATGTTTTTGGCGGTGGTGAATCTGTGTTCTTCCATTGAGCTGACTCGCGCTTTGTTTCTGGATTAAAAAATGGCATCCGCGTCTCATCCATTGTCAAAATCAAAGAAAAGAAAGATCCATCCATGCCTTCGTTGCGCGTCAACATTACTTGGCAACATGCCACACGAGTAGCCTTGTGGTCGTCCGTCAGCATTCGTGGCACCAACCTGGAGGACACTTTTCGCATTTTCAGGTCGTCATGCAGGATTGTGTGCACAGAACCCACGGAAATGCTAACACTGAAGGCGATCTGTTCAACAGTCAGTCGAGGATCCCCCAAAACAAGTCTCTCTACTTGCTCGATCATGTCGTCAGACCGGCTTATGCGAGGCCAAGGTTGTTTTGGTTCGTTGTCACACGATGTTCTGCCTTCAATTAAACTGTTGCACCCACGAAAGCACTTTCGACACATCTATAATTCCATCACCACATCTCTCCTTCAACTGTCGATGAATTTCAATTGTTGTCACACCAAGCAAATTCAGAAAACGAATGATTGCACGCTGTTAAAATAAGGAAAACGTTGCCATTTTAAGTATCTAAAACAGTTCACATTCTCGACGCTGTGGCTAGAGCTCCATTTGTCGTATTGTGCTGCCATATCTGTCACGCATTTGCAACGAGTGCACGTTCATTTTAAAACAATGCACATGGACAAAAAAAAAAAAAAAAAAAAAAAATCGGAGGCCTTAGAGCTAGAATGGACCTTGTACAATTTGAAAAGTACAAAACGTACTATTCAAATTGTGTAACAAAGTACGATAGCTTCAAAGAACACATGTGGTTCAAACCAAATCATGTCTTTTGTAATTTTGTCTTTTATAATTGTGTCTTCTAGCTCAGTGGGGGTATCATTCATAAAATACACGACCTATGGCTTCGATGGTTAACACATTTCCATTGAGGATCTGCGACGACAGGCGGCGTGGCCCGAAGATGGGCCCGCGGCATGTGAGATACTCTCCAGAGCATTCGGAAACCAAAAGGCAGCCAGAAAGTTCAGCCAGCATCCGCTGATATCAGGAACAGAATCATAATGAGCTCTCGTCACGTCTTCAGCTCGCAGCTAAACTAAACATTTCCCCGCCTTCCAATTTCGCAGAAACATGTCAAACACAAAATTTATAGCATTTTAGTTGTAAGAACTACGGGGATTGGTGCGTGAGATGGTGATCTGAAGTCACATGGTATTCTCGACTTGTGATTTACTTGACTCTTCCCGTGCGTCGTCGCGTGGTTCGATGTTATTGTGGGAGGGGAGTTTTACCTTTAAAGTCCAGCGGCTCGCCTGGTTGGCCTTGAAGCAGCGTACCTGGCAGCAAAGGGGAAAGCCAGCACCTTGTCCAACACCCAGCCAATGGGGTACTTGACACTAACTACAGAACCACGTAACCTTAATTTACACTGATAGAGTAAGTTGTTAGGATACCGAAAATCAACTTCATTTTTTGGATAGGAGTTAAAAACATACTATTTTTAATAAAATAAAAATGCAAAAAGACAGCTGTTAGTCACGTGACACGAAACACCAATCGGAGCGCATGACGTCAGTTGTTGGGCCGCGCCAGTTTAGCTGCCGTGTATTCTCATGCGGAGAACATCTTTCCGTCGCTTATTTAAATTTGTTAAGGTTTCAGTGCTGGCTGTAAAACATTTGTTCTTCTTATACTCTCAATGGAAGTTGGTTTTATCAAGGCAAATAGCTCTAATTTGCCCAGAATTGACGTGATGATGCTGGGAGTATTTTTGCATCAAACACCGATTTCTGATCACCAGAATTCCGGAATGTCAAAACGTCCAAGTAAATACTTACTTGTTATATGTTATACATAATACCATATTACGATAAAACGTTAGAATATAAGGTATTTTAGAAGCGTGTGTGTTAGTGGTGCGTTTTACTTAATACAGATTGGTAATTTGCGATTTTAATCAACAGGTCTACATTTCGAGTAATTTCGAGTATTTCATTGTAGTCTCTTTTAAAATGTGTTTAATATGACTGTTGCTTCGCAGAATCATGTGCAGTATTTAATTGTTAGTATAATTACTATTTTAAAAAATCCTTGAGTGATTTCTACAACTATTTTTTGCCGCGCTGGGTTAGTTAAAGTTAAGTCTGTTCACATTCGTTCGACGCTATATTTTCGGCAGTAATGTTGTGAATATAAAGCTTTTTCTTTCTATATTAGAGGTTATACAAGTTTTTGTATAGCTAGAAAAATATTTTGATCATGTTTTCTAAGAAAGTCGTAAACTATCGTCCTATGCAGGTCGAAATATTTTTCTATATTCGTTGAAGCGGGGATTCTACGATAATCGTGATAGATTCTTAAGTAACGTGACAAATTGATTGTAAGGAATAACATTTTTTGATATCTCGCTTAGTTCACGAGATATACTATCTCAAAAGTGGTTAGGTCGAAATGCGACCTAGACCAGAGGAAAAATTTCTCCAAATCTAAATTCGATGATGGATTCTTCAGTAACTCGAAGACAGAAATCAAAAGTAAAGACTAATTTTTTTTGGATTCATTAGTACTTTTGATACTGATCCCATTATGCAAAATTTTGCTATTTTCCGTTCGTTATTTCAAGAAATAATATTTTTTTTGTTTATAGTAGATGACCAGCTACAATACTGACTACTTTCCCAAAATTAGTCAAGTACCCCATTGTCCCCACAGCGACAGACTGACGCCCTGGTGGATTATGGACCGTTATCTCTCACAAAGACGGTGTTAAATAACAACGTTCGCACAATTCAATAATTGGTTTGTTTCTACAGTGTTCAGATAAATGAATACCCACTCGCTTTAACTCACTGTTCTTGACATATTGAACGAAAACCCCTTTTAATGCAGCACTTGTTTAAAATATACGTCCAGTGATCGCCCAGTCTTTATTAACTTTTATATTAACATAAAATGTGTACTTGGAGTGTGGAGTATTGCGTCTCAATACAAATGCAAATACTAAAAATCTAACTTAGTCCTTAACCCGACGGTTCGTCGAATCTTTCTGAAGAAAAATACCATGCTATTGTGTCAGAGGCTAGAAGGCTAATTTCTTTCTACAGGGGCCTGCAGTTTAATGTGGAATCAGAACCACGAAAGGTCCCGACGTACCTCATATAATCAAATACAACTCCTAAATACTCCTGCTCAACGCAGGAATTGTACACGCGACCAGAGAGAGAACTGTATGAAGTAGGCGCCTTAACCGCTGAGCTATTACATCACCTTGTTTTGCAGTATAAGTGTGCTTGCTACAATCTAAATCGGATAAATACTATGAGTTTGTTTGAACAACGGTAACAGAAATGAAGGTGAGGGGGGGAAAGAACGAGAGGGTACAGGTTTCTGTAAATCAAACGTAAAAAGTGTTTTATCTACTTGTTTCAGAGTACTGCTATACAAAATGTCATCAAAATAGTATAACATCTGTGTGTTTCCATTAAGAACTCTTAATGCACTGGACATCTTTCCTCAACAATTTAACTACACACGACAGGAAGAAAGCACTCTCGTTTTTCACGCATTGTGGAAGATATTAGTTGCTACATGTAATCTTTTTTATGTATTGCAGACAAGTATAATCTATACTTTCACTGATGTCAAAGCGCAACACGTCATACTTACAGCTACAGGTATACTGTTAACATTAACATGTTGCTGACCATCCAACCCATCTAAAAATTGCCCAACACGCAACAGGTCATAGCATGTCGGTGATGGGAAGTCAGTAACTCATATATTTACCGCCGGTGAATCATCGCCAAACGCGCCTGTAGTTTTCACTTCACTTTTTAAGAAATTCACATAGCAGGACTAGCCGAAACATGGACCATGACAGACAAACAAACCAGAATTAAAGGCTATGTCACTCATACAAAACATAACCAAGACTGCAGGGGAGGGATAGCATTTGCTGTACAAAACGATATATCTGCCAAACAAGCCCCAGTATAGCAACTTGAGGCAGTAATGGCCGGCGAGAAGTTAAAACTGTTACGAAAAACCTCATTTTCTGAGTTACCAATAAACAGTTTAGCAATTGTGATTCTTATATTAATAGTTTTGAAACATGAGGAGTCCTTGCCAGTTACTCTTCCCCCCACCAAATAAGTGGAACTACATAAATTTTCTTATGCTTAATGCACTGAAAATCTTTCCTCAACAATTTAACTACACACGACAGGAAGAGAGCACTCTCGTTTTGCAGGCATGTAACCTAGACCCACGAAATATAAGAAAATTGTGCAAGTTATTCAACATAAGTCTTTGGATGAGAGTATTAGCATAGGATGTTACTGATTAATATTTTTGAAAAAGCCAAAGAAGTCAACTATATTTAGGTATGACTTACATTTCAGTGACTCATAACAAAACTATATACATAATTGCTTTTACGGTTTCAGGCATGCACTAAACGATAATATAAATGAAAGAATTTCAAATCGAACACACACAATAGTTACTCGATTATCGATTTGAGGAAACCGTCAACTGACGTTTAGCTGAATCTCTTTAATACGTGGTTACCCATTCTTGTTCATTGAAAGCACTACTTAAATGATTTCTTTCGTTTAAGTTGTACAGTAAAGAAAAATGCCCGGGATATCTCTAATAAGTGTTACGTCGGCAATGGTTTTCCTGATTTTTCAATAAATCATTCTGTTAGTAAGATGGGAATTGAATACCTGTTAAATATGTGATATTCTGCTATTCTCTCGGCTTCCTGCTTCAGCAGCAGGATGCAGATTAAGTTTCCCTTAATTAACATCACATGCATGAAGAGCAGTATTGTTGTTCAGTAAATTTACACACAACATTGTGGTCGCATGTTGTTAAAAATGCAAACAACTGTTGCAGTTATACGACTGAAACCTATTTTAATACCGCAAATAACAATTGGAAAAAAAAAACCAATTTGCCATCCGGTTCGCGGATGTATGTTCTTCCGTAGGAAACAACCATACTAACCTCTTAAAAAAGTGTTGCCCTCTGTTAACTCGCATAGGGCGTTCACACCAGAATATTTTCGATATCGCGGCAGAGAAACGAAAGTAACTCAGAGCATCCTCTCACTCATTAGGCTCAATATGAGGTTATTAGATGGAAACCAGCTGCTCAAATTTTTATCACCATCAACCTTATCATTTTGAAGGGATTCGGCCATTACAATTTCATGTAATTAGCTCTGTAACAATTCTTGGAAACGGTGGAAAATCTAAGTCCAGACAGCGAGCGATTCAGGCTCACGTCAGCTTCAGTGTCAGGCCTAAACATTAACGACTCACTCATCAGGCTGCCTGAAATGGTCCATCTAAAACCGTTGTATTAAGGTCACAAAAGAATCCACTGGCTTTATATCTTTTTGAAATATATAACTGTAGCGTCTTAATAGAATGAATACCGAAAAGGCCCAGATCACGAATTACACCTATAATATTCTGTGTTTAAAACAAATGAAACAGCCGATTTCAGAAACGAATTGACTGATTTAAACATCAGATAAAAATATACTCCAAAATTGTTTATCCTAAAACTATTTGTAATATTACGAAGTCGTATTATCGACTTTCAAATAGAAACAACAAATATTAAATATTTCCTTAAAGCTTACAATTTACAAACATGATTACTTGAAAGCAAGGCTTCTAGACTTCAAGATTAGTTCCATGCCCACAGGGAAATACGAACTTCCTTTCCCCATTCTATTAATAACCTATGTTTCACTTCCCTGATACTCTACAATCACAAATTAATAGACAATAAATTTCAATCAAATACTCAACACTATATTTTAATGAGGAACAAGTACTGGAATGATTATCTCTCGTCGATATTCCAACTATAAAAAGTGGTAGTGCATTACAGTTATGATTTTAAACTGACGGCAGCAACAAAAGTAAATTTTATCTATCACAGGCAATCATTTTTATTCGGTTATTAAACATTTCACTACTCAGAATGTAGTTACAGCAGTTTTTCATTGAATTCTGTGTATTATCCGTATGATGCTACTGTCAACAGTAGCCTCAAATATTCAATGTTGGCTGTTTTTATGTTAGAGTTAAGTTTTTCCCGGTGTATGGAAGAAATGAATTCTTCACAGGTTTTCTGCCGGATAATTACTTTATTCAACAACGCTTCGGCAACTACCTCCGTTGCCTTCTTCAGGTGAGCTGTCATATCAAAGCTACACGACTGTGGAGCGAGCAATTGTTGCTCATGCATTATTGAGCAGCTTGTGGCAAAAGCTTTGTCTAGTGACATTTCCTTCAAAATTACAGTGGCTAAACTTAACTTGTTGGTTGGTCTTCACTATTGCTCAATTTGTATGCTCGTTGATCTATGTGGTTGTAGATCAGATGCAGGATGGGATGATTTAGTTGTCGTTAGTTTCGTCATCATCTCAATCATCGATGTTAGCTTGCTTCCCCACTGCATTTCTGCTGGGCTAGATGGTCGGCCTTTAAATTTGGAGCGTGGGGATGGGTTCCTCATATCTTGATGACACTGGGCGAGTCTCGTTGACAGTTCATTCACGTCGTTCGTTACAGCTTGGTGGTCTGAGGACAATTTGCGTGAAGTGATGCTCTAGTGCTGGTTTCACCAACGGCATGGTCTTAATGAACGGTGGCTGCAGTTGGCTCGATGCAACGTAGTGTTGCTTGGCGGCTCTTCTTCATTCTTCGTTGCGCTGGACACCCTCAATAACAGGCGGCATATTGGCCTCCATAGTTACAGCAAGTTGGTTGGTCTCGTGGTCGGTGGCAGTCCGTAGGTAGGTGGTCTTCTTTGAAGCCAACGCACCTCAGGTTGCTTGTGCATTGCCGCGCGTAGTGATTAAAATCTTGGCACTTTATACAATTCTGGACGTTCTTGGCTTGATGGTTCAAGTAGATTTAGTTTTGGAGGTAGGTGGAAGAAGTTCCTTATAAGGAACATTTCCCTCTTGAAGCTGTGTGGTAACTGCCTTTCAGTCAGATAGGTGGTTGGTGATGTCTTTCAGCCTGTCTTCTACAGGCCATGCGAACATGGGCGTCGCCATACAGCACTGCAGCTGGCCTAGCAGGCGGAAGCAATTATTGGTAAGTGCAAGGATAGGCAAAACTGGCCCCTCTTTAGTGACGGAGATCTGGAATTCCATCTGGTCAGGTGACATCGGAGATTCTTCAGAATGAACTGGCAATTCTTAATGTTTCTTGGGATGTTGGAATGCTGCAGTAGAGACTTCAGCACGTTGAGGTGGGTTTATGTCCGACGTTTCAAGCGTCGTTATCGGTCGGTAAGACTTGCGATCGAAATTATTGATTTTACCCAAAGTGCGAATCAAGTTGCGACGGAACAGGACCCCGGCTGCGACTGGTTCCAGTGCCGACCAATCACCGTTGCAGCAGGACTAGGTTGCCTCAATATGAGGCTAGACCGCAATAGAGCTACTGTACCGGAAAGACCTGTGACTTACAAGCCTGAACCACTGATACTGAACTATAAAGACAGCTACATGAAGCTGTACCAATAATTGAAGACCTTATGTGGCGACGAATTTTCAGTTAAGCCAGCAGGTAAAAACCTGTACAAGATCCAAACAAAGACAGCAGCAACACATAATGCGGTCACAGGATATGCATCCTTGAATCACATCTCTTTCCACAGATTCCATCAGTTCAACAAGGGGATGCCCTTCAGCATCTCACCAGAAGAAGTAAAAGAAACTAGCAGAACGAGGCTATGCCGCAAGAACTGTGGTAAGGCTCCGCTCCCCCAAGACCAACCAAGAGTTCCCGCTGATCCTGGTTGTAATTAGCGACTCTGCGAAAAACCTGGGTATTATCAAAATGACTGCACTCTGTGCCCTTAGAGTTACGGTTGAAAAACTACATAGCAAGAGTCCTCCCCAATGTTTTAATTGTCAAGTAGCAGGACATGTCGCTAGGCACTACTCAGTGCCTGCCTAATGTGTGCTGGGAAACACTCCTCGAATGACTGGTATTAAGAAAGGCAATACACTACCTAAGTGCGTGAACTGTTGCGGGAAACAGGTAGCAAGCTGCAGGAAATGTTCTGCCTTCGGTAGAAGCGAGGAATGTCTAAAAGCCAATAACTCCTTGTACCCCGCTGCCAGACAACAGAGGCAGAAGATGAAACAAGACAAGGTATCAAATGCCAGCCAAACTGCTAAGGACTCAACAACGAGTGCAGGAGACACGCAGCCTGATACAGGCAATTCAGAGACGTTTAAAGAGAGGAGGAAATTGACGCCCGTCTAGTCAGAGACCCACCTGAAGCCTGGCATTAAAGCAGCTGTACCAAATTATGCATATTACAGGAACGACAATCTGATCACAGGGGGTGGCACGGCCATCTGATGGAGTATCAGACAATATCCGATAACGATACCAGAGCTGGTGACTATTGAAGCCACTGGAGTGGCTACCGAGACCTCTCGCAGCACAGAATGATACTCATTGCCATCTACAGAGCTCCCAGAGGACTCCTGGCCGAAGAAGACATACCTGCGCTCATCCTGCTGCAAGGAAACATCTATACGGCAGGGGATTTTAATGCAAAGCACACGGCTTGCAATACCAGAGTTACAAACAACAGTGGGCTCCTGCACCTAAGTGAAGTTTATGATTCAGTGGTGTGGGTTCCAAATAAACGCACCATCTACAACCATGGTTTGCCTGATGTACTAGACATAGCCATTATTAAAGGACTTCACTACAACATAGGTGTAACAACCAAAACAGCGTTGTCCTCTGATCATGTCCCAGTCATATTCTAGCTGGCCACAGACATCTTGGCACGAGGGGAGTGACGACATCACAACCTGAGAGGCACTGACTGGGACGTGTTCAAGGAACTACTTACTAGACGTGTCGAAGATGCCCCGACACTGACATACCGTTATTAGGTTCAAGCTGCGCCTCCCCACTGGCCGCTTCATCAGCGCTAGGATCCGTCCTCGGGGGTACCCGAGCCAGGCCCACTAACCTCCTCGAGAACCAAGCCAGCAGACTACCTTGCCACTTCGCAGCCACCCCCGCCGCGGAATTGGGCTCTTCCGAATTACCCGCCATTACAGCAGGGACGGTGAGGCAAGGCGCCTTCTGCCACCCTCTTATAGGGTGCCCGCGGGGAACCAACGTGGAGGCGGCGCCCACCACGAACCAGGCTGAACACCCTTCCAAAACCTTGCCGTATAGCTGAAGCCACTCTGTGAAATCCTCCGCCCCGACACTGACAACCAGAGGCCCAGATGTCGCCATGGCTGACCTAGCCACGTGGATTAACGAGGCTGTCTAAGTAGCTACACCTGAGTTCAGAACGCCGCCAGCCTGCTCCAGACAACTTCCACCTGATATCAAGGAAGCAATCGCCCTCAAGAATAGACCTACAAGAGAGTGGGTTACCAGGGACCCCACAGCGAAGTAAGCTATAAATAGGATGCGGCGTGAAATTACTGAAGAAGAAGTCCTAAAAGCACTCTCAAACCTCAACCACAAAAAACCAGCTGGACACAATGGGATCGGAGGTACCATACTGAGAAATATGGCTCCTGCTGCTATAACCTTCATTACTGTGGCCTTTAACGAAATTCTGAGGAGACGCCAATTCCCACAGGTGTGGAAACACGCTGAGATAGTACGGGCCCCTAAATCAGGCAAGGACAAAAGGTTTCAAAGATCTTATAGACCTATTAGTCTACTGCTTACAATCTCAAAGATCTTGTAGAGATTATACCTCAAAAGGTTTTGTAGGTTACTAGAAGATGAACAAATCTTGCCTGACGAACAATTCGGCTTTCGAAGGAATCATTAGGCACCACATCAACTTCTCAGAGTGGTTGAATCTGCCATGGGAGCCATGGACAAAAGGGAGTACTTTGCCGTGGCGCTTTTTTATATGTCACGTGCCTTTGACTCAGTCTGGCACGCTGGACTTCTATACAAGCTGCTGGTCCAAGGGGTATCCATGACACTCCTCAAGAGCTACCTCTCTGATAGGAACTTCCGCGTGGTATTGAACGATGCAGTCTCCTCTGTGAAGACCATCAGAGCTGGAGTGTCACAGGCTCAGTGTTAGGTGATGTATTATACAGCATCTACACCTCGGACCTCCCTAGGACAGAACTAGTCGATCCTGCCCAATATGGTGAGGACACTACTGTCTTCACCAGAAGCATCAGAGCCACGCAGGTGAGGACCAAGCTTCAGCGGGCGTGCAACAATATAGAACACTGGGCGAGCAAATAGCGGCTAGCATTAAATGCCACAAAGCTCTTATAGTCAGCAGAAGAACCATTCCACACCTCCAACCCCTCAACCTTTTTGGAGAAAAAAATTGAGTGGACTCCTAGTGCAAAGTACCTAGGCGTCACTATGGACAGGAGGCTGACGTGGAAAACACACGTCAGGAACCTCCGTAACGGGACTATGGGTAGAATGACAGTCCTATAACCCATTCTAAACCCTTTCGTCATCACTTCCACCGCATCTTGGGATACACCTCTATGTTGCCTGGATAAGACCAATAATAGCTTACGCTGCAGTAGTTAGGGGCAGTGCTGCTGGCTCACACCTCAATTTACTATAAACAATATAAAATCGAGCCTTCAGATATGCTCACAAACTGTCGCGGGAAACACCATCATACCGCCTACTCGAAATCAGTGGACTACAGCACCTTAAGGACAGGTTCTTCAAATTGGCATCGAAATTTTACAAGGAACGCAGCGAATCAGGCAACCCACTTACAACCAGCTTGGGAAACAACAACTTAAAATGGCCTGACAATCTTCTCCGCCAGTTATAAGCCCCCATCAAGAACCACCAGGATAAGACTAACCCAACAAGTGACATAACCAGTGAGGACATCATTTCAAAATGGAAGGAGATGCATTTATGTAAGAACTTTCCCAAAACACTGGGATTACAGAGGAGCCTGTCGCTCTTATTTAGCGACATCTTCCCCTTCAGTTGCAGTTGGTTGGATAGTTTGTATTGCCTCTTGGTGTTGTATTTACCGATGCTCCATCTGATGGTCTTGAAGAGAACGCCAGTTCTACTGCCTTTGCTGAAGCGCTGGCGACAATGTCAGGTACGGTCTTTACTGCATAAGCCAGTGAATGCAACAGCTGGACCAGTGCAGTGACCGATGCATCGGTGGCAGGAGGCACTGCTGGCGCGGTGCTGCGCCGTCTACCTTTCACCTCGGGTGCTGCTGCGCAATTGGTGGTGGCAGCCCGTCGTGCTGTGGGGACGCTTGCCACCCCGCCCGATCTGCTTGCCGACCCCCGGCGCCAGGCCGACTAGCTGCTTTCGTCGCCGCAGGTATCGTAGCCCACTCCTGGTACCCAGTGCTGGCGAAGCCTGGCTGTTGGCGTTGCGTCCGTTTGTCGACGTGCAGGTATCTCCTCGTGGCGCAGCCACTGAACGAAGCAGCATGGGTACCGCCAAAGTTGCAGGAGGTGGGCTAGGCGTCGCGAGGAATGGTGCAGCTGTTAACACCATGACCCCCCCACACCTAACGCATCGCTCAGACTCGGTGCAGTCGCGGGCAAGTGCCCGCCAAACCACTGGCACCCGAAGCACTGGACTTGCGCTATTGGCAGCCTCTTCTTCTTCTCAAATCGGACCGGGTGTCCGAGGATGTGCTGCGTCTCATTCGACCGCCTCAGAGGTCTCTCTGGTCGAAAGACGTATAGTGGAAGTCGCTCCGAGGTACCCAGCCGCCGCATCTGGTGAACAGAGGTAGCAACCATGCCACCGCTCTTCAGCTGCTGGGCCACTTCCTCCTCTGCAGTCTCCGCAGGAAGCCCGCGGATGACTACCTTGGCTTGAAGTCGTTGGGTCTGGAGGGAGTGGCTGTTGCCCATGCTGTCCAGGAAGTGCTGCAGCGCCTGTAGCTGGCCGGGATGCTGTGGCAGGAAACGCAGCTCTTCCTTGGTAGGAGAGGCCAGGATGAGTGTTGCTGTTGCCCTAAAGAATGTTGTCTGCAGTTCTGCAAAGCTACCCTCGTGGTGGGTGATGACAGGCAGTACTGGACCTTTCTCGCAGTCAATTGACTCTATGTCTGCCTGATCGCCTTCGTCTACTTCTTCTTCATCTGCTCAACATGTTCCATCTCCTCGTCTTCATGGACGATCGTCCATCCTACGCCGCAATCGTCACTCTGCTTTCTTGGCGAAGCGACAGTTTCTGGCCGGTAAGGCGTGGTCAGAAATCTTCGTCTCAGGAGGTTGACGTGGTTGTCAATGTCGATGCCAGGCTGTAGTACCGGTGGAAGCACACCATCATCCTCGTGGCAAGATGACCACATGACTGGTGCGACAGACATCTGTAGAAGGTATCAAAGTATGTCGTCGGGCCCAACCAACTGAACACTATCTCATCCAGGTGGGTGTAGATGTGCAGTTACCACTCGTCTGGATTGGTCTCTGACAACCTATACCTCCACGCGTAGAGGTCCCCGTCTGAATGCATGGTCGTAAGGTTGACCGGATAGTGCCTCGGCTCCGCTCCCTCGCGTCGGTAGGTCGCTTCCGCGGTGAAGCGGATCGCCTGCGGTAAGACAGGAGTGGTGCCCTTCACGACCGCTATATCCGGACACTCTTGTTGCACGAGGCGGACTGCACTTCATCGCTAAATGCGGGAAGGTCCTCGCTAGGTGATAGTGCTACGCCCTGGCGGCGCTTGCTCTGAGGAGACTGCATGCTGCTGCGGTCGCTTGCGTCCCATGACAAGCTGTTGCGAGCATGCCTAATAGGGAGCCGTCTAAGTAGCAGTCTGGTTGCGGACCTCGCTAATAGTGAGCCGCGCAAGTGCGCGGTATGGCTTCAACTCACACCTCACCTGATATGTGTTACCAAAACACTGGGATAAAGAAACCCAGGTAATACATAGTCGTCGTCGACGAGCGATAGGTCACACAGTCAAAGGTAGCGCATCGCCAAAGCGACGCCCAGTTTGGTTGCTGGCCTTGCTCATAGTGAACCATGGCAGAGGCCACGCCCACCCCGTTGCAGTTTTTTTTTTCACTACCTCAACGGTTTTTGGGAACAGTCCCGCTGCTGTTTGTAGCTTAATATGTATATTCAATTTGATGGTTTTGGACTCACTGGTGTTGTAATTTTGGGGATAACCAGGCTATGGTCGGTAGGACCTTAATATTAACTCCTTTTTGTATTCTTATATATTCAACAGTCTTGCTACAACTTACTCAGGGTACATGATAATACTTAATGGCACCATGTTTTTGTGCCATGACTTAGGCAGCACTGTGCCTATAGACTCTAGTATAGGGACCTTGTGGCCGACATCCTCTACTGTGTTGAAGAATTTTTTAGTTGACTGGAAAATTTGTGTATGGATATATGGAACATTTGTGACATCATGGAGGAGCGCTGTTGGAGTGAAGTAACTTGCCTGTGTGATCATTCGGAGGGCTTTGTTCTGCAGTCTCTGAATGTACATTCTGTTGGAGTTGCTGGTCGTTCCCCAAGCTTGGCAACCATGTAAAATGAAAGGTACAATGATTTACTTGTAAATAAGGATCATGGTTGATAAACTTAGGTTGTCACTCCTCAGGATTGGTGCAAGTATCATCGTCACTGCTAGCCCTTTTTTTCTCCGACCTAGCACATGTTGACGAAAGAGAAGCTTGTTATCAACTATTATGCCCAGATATCGAGTCTCTGTCACCCATGGAAGCTTGTGGCCCATTTTTTCAAGCTGATTTTGTAGTACTGGTCGTTTCCTTGAGAAATACATTGCAGACCATTTCGTAGGGTGGAGTTTAACTTTATTTTCTCTGCACCATTTCTCAAAAGTATCCAAGCCTTTTTGAGCGTTTTGGATATTACGTGTGTGGTTCCCTCCGGACGAGTAGATGACTGTATCGTAAGCGAATTGGGCCATAAGGACGTGAGGAGGCACAATTACCGAGCCTTGTGGAATTCCAGCAGTAATTGTGTTAGTTGCAGTTTTTTGATCTTCAGCTTGTTCGAAGAACTTTCTATCTTTTAGGCAGCTAGCATGGGTATGATGTAACATTCCGAGATATCTGTTTGATGGTAGAATTTATCTATTAATTTAGTGTGCCAGACTTTATCATAGGCTTTTTCGATGTCAACGAAAACGACAGCAGTTGATTTTTTCCAGTTGAAGCCTTTGCTTATATTCTCCGTTAGTCGCACTAGCTGGGTAGTGGCTCCTACACGGTTTTAAAGCCATATTATTCATGTAGAATGGTGTGTCCAAACTCCAAACTGGTGTTAATTTTTTTAGCATTAACTGTTCAAGTATTTTGGAAGGAGCAGACAGTAAACTAATCGGTCTGTAATTACTTGGAATTTGCTTGTCTTTGCCACTTTTTGGCAGCGCGATAACCTTTGCAGGTTTCCATATCGATGGGTACTATAGTCGGCGTCATGAAATTAGACCTGCCAAGGTCACGTAGTCTCCACTGCCTCCCCTGCCCGCACCAACCCTCTGTCCCTTGGTTGGGCCGGCGACATTGCCACATTGGCTTTTGCCGGTCGTCCATGCGTATCTTTACACACGGTTGCTTTATTTCCTTAGTTTAAGGCCTATTCGAGTAATGTTAATGGTGGTGATGTTCAGGAACATAATCATGCAATTAGTGTATTAACAGACAGAAGTAATATTCGCGAATCTCCAGGTCACCTGGGCATTGCAAACCTAATTAAAATCATTGTAGCAGATATTTTAAAGTATTTTTAAGGAATATTACCAATAACTAATACGCAAAAAACTTCGATAAATTACAAACACTGACGTGGAGGTATTTGTGGCAGTCATTTCTATGTATAATCGGTCCCTTATATTTGATAAAATAATTTTCGTTTTGTCTTTGCTTCTGAAGTTTTCTCGCGAAATTTGTCATGTATGGTCCATTGTCAAGCATGCGCTACGCGCAATCATTCGCGCAAATGTAAACTGTGAAACAATCCAAAAGGGGTTGTCTGAAGAGGCTTTGCCTGCTACCAGAATTAATTTCAGTATTTTCTTAGAAACTTTCTCGCTGGAAGTTTTTACGTAAACAAATAAAACGGAAGTTAGTCAGCGACAACATTTTACATTACACAGCCGAAACAACTAAGCGCTTCGTGTAACATTTTTTTTTATTCACATGCTTCCCTATTTAATGAATAGAATGTATTCGGTATGAGTCTGTCAACTTTCACGAAGGCGCATAATTTTTTTTGAGTTATTTCTTATTATTTTTATTGCTTTTTCTGTCGGTTGAAGTGAAAAAGTATTTTGATTTCTAATTTTCATGGAAACAAATTACTATTTTTTTTAAAAAAACAGTCACACAAATTTTGGAATTATAAAGCACATCACCTTGTTCCGCATGTTCAGTATTATGTTTTAGAATTTTTTTCGCACTCATTACTGAAAGTTGATTTTTTTGCTAATTTTCAACACTGTTCGGATACTCCGTGACCTTCACAGGACTAATTTCGTGCCTGCCACTATAGTGTTGAAGTAGGCAGGCGTTAAAGATTCTGGTAAGTAGGACAATCCCTTTTTTGGTAGATGCTTAAGGTGGGCGGTGCCAATGCCGTCATACCCTGGAGATTTTTTGGTGGCTAGTTTTCGTATTATGGCTCTAACTTCCCTGAGGGTTGTTAGTTCCGGTTGGTAGGAAGGTGGCCTGCTAAGTTTTTCTGCAACTCGTTGAGTAGTTATGGTTACCTCCAGTTCTCCAACTGTGGTGAGTTGATAATCAGCTACTGTATGTTGAGCTGCAAAATGTTCTGCCAAGATTTCTGCTTTACCAAGTGAGAGGAAGCACGGACCTGCAGGGCCATTTATAGGAGAGTTGGCTTTGCGTACTTCTCTAAGGGCACGGATTAATTGCCACGTCTTACTTTTCTCCCATCTTTCTGAGCTCCTTTCTTTCAGCCAGGCGGTGAGTTGGCGGGAGTAATGGTGAACCTACGGCGGTCTGCTGGATCGCAGAAACGTTGACGGAGAAGTCTATAGCGTTTCCGTAAAAACCTAAGATCTTCAAGAATATCAGGTAGTCTCTGTTAATATTCATTGTTGCGGATGGTTGTAATTAATGCTCTTCTGTCCGCCTCCTTAGCTACGTTGTTAAATGAATGACCGCCTTTTTTATCAGTTCTGGTGTTGAGAGGTTTACGGTAGGATTAATTTTGTTGTGGACCAATCTTGAGAAAAGATTCCAATCTGTCTTCTTGGTGCTTTTTGGCGAATGGTTTAGTAAGATAATTGTTAACACCGGGTTGTGATCAGACGATAGATCCAACATAGATTTAAATTGCACTCGATATGTTCTTGATTAATGCGATGTCTAAGACATCAGGTTGTGCTCGCTGCGAATTAGGGATGTATAACGGCTATATAGGTCCTACGACGTCTACGTTCCTCCTGCCAGCAAGTTGAAGAAGAAGTTCGCCTTTTGGGTTAGTTAAACGGGAGTTCCAAGCCGTATGTTTGCTGTTTAAGTTTCCACCAATGATGATTTTGTTTCCCTTCGAAAGTAATTCGTCTAGGTCATTTTCAATAATGTTTCTGTTTGGAGGGAGATATGCTGAAATTAAGACGATGTGCCCCTCTTTTGAGTGAATCGTGACTGCTGTAGCTTCTAATTCGATTAGGTTTAATGGTTGGATGGCAGTATGTGTCAAAGAATTCTTGATTATAATGGTGTTAACGTATCCTGTCAGTACGATGTATCTGAAATCCTGATAGGCTGAATTTGTCGTTAGGCTTTAGGTGTGTTTCAGTTAGCAGAATAACATTAATATTGTGTCGGTTGTCGAATTCTGGAAGTTCAAGTTTTTGTTATTAATTTCGTTAGCATTCCATAAAGTTACGCTTAGGTCACGTTGTGATGGTGGATTTGTGACCATTATTTAAGCATTGTCATAACACCTTCCATAAATGCAAACAGTTTAGAGAACTTGTCCTTTGCACTGTTTACTTTTTTATTGTTCTTTTCATCGTGCAGAGTAATTTCTTCATGACTAAGAAATCTACAGGGTCATCTGAGTCTTCATCTTCATCTGAGTAATGGGGTTTGTTGCTCTCTCCTCTGGAGCTCTTCAGGGTCTCTGCGAAGGGATGATAGTCATAAATATTTTGTTTGCGGGTCTCTGGCTTCTTACCAGATTTGGTTTTATCCTGCTTTTGGTTTTGGAGTTCCATTTTGACTGAGTTTTTGTTCGTCGGTTCTTCAGTAGTCTTGAGCCTTCGTTTTCTTTTTTGTTGGTTTTTGTAGGTCTCACGATCTTCTGGTATTGCGGGCATTCTCTACGGGAGGATTTTACGCACTTTGCCTTTTGGCTATTAGGGATTTGGCAGCTTTTGCTTGGAAGTAAACCGGCGCACTTTATGTACCTTGCAGGAAAGTTGCAATAATTCGCAGTGTGCCCGTGGCGCTGGCACTTGACACATTGAGGTGGTCCATTCATAGTCTTATAGCCTTCGACTTTAATTCTTGTATATAATAGAGCTCGAACGTTGTAGATTGACTCAGCTACTGGTCGTGGCTTCAATGCAACACAGAAGGTAGCTAGTGGAATCAATTCCTTAGTTTGTTGATCCCTCTTCTTGAATTGGTGCACGTCTAATGGCTCAAAACCCTTTTCGATAAGCTCTTCTGTTATGCTTTCAGTTGGAACTGATGGCGGGAGTTCTTTGATAAATACTCTCAAGGTTTTTTCATCAGGCATGCGATGACTGAAGTGAGAAATATTGTTTTGTTTGAAGATTGCAGTTAAAATTTTGTGATGTTCTTTACTGTCCACAAAATATTTCGAGGTGTCCCCACTATAGATTACCTTCAATCCTCCTGTGAGATGATCTTTGATGATTTTGTTCAATTCCAGATAGTTTTTCACCACTTTGATTACTACAGGGTGAATTATTCCACTCCTCCGTGCAGGTGTAGTTTCTGTTATATTTGTGGTCTGTTGATAGGTATTGACATTTTCTGGGTCTGCTACTGAAGGTTAGATAGTTTCCAGAGGAATAAATCAATTTCGCAACTCAATCTGAGAGTTATCTTCTCTTTTGTACTGGGAGTACTCATTCGTCTCTTCTTGCGCTTTTCTATATGAAACCCGTCGGAAGTTTCGGCCAGCTTTGGAAATTGTTTGATGTAATCCTCTCTTCTATTTTCTGGAGATTTCTTTTTCCGTTGTGGTGGCGGAATCACATGAGCAGAGTCAGAACTCGTGGATTTCTCTCAGTTTGAACAGTCCATTTCAGATCCCGAAGGGAAAGCCGAATTATCCTCATTATCTGTAGCCTGATCCGAGTTTGACGCCCGTTTACCACCATGTTGTGCACGCAACGCCTATTGCGTTCCGTGAACGTGTGTATCCTAGTGGGAGTATAGCTCTGGTTCCTTGTTAACACCGCTGGGTTGCTGGAACCAGAAGCAACCCTACACAGTGCGTCCGAGGGTTCCACCTCTCGCGGAAGTGGGCCGTGGGACGGTATCACCCTACCGCCTCGGAAGGTGGGGCGGGTGGGACCATGTCTGACACCAACTTTTCCCGTGCCAAGCAGCCAAACCTTTTCAGCCAAGCTCCAGACCCGGAATGTCTGACTACTACTTTGCCCCTGCCAAGTAGCTGAACCTACTCAGCCAAGCTCCTGACTCGGAATCGATTACACCACGTTGCGGGCCTCACTCATCCCATGGCAGTATTCATTTGGGAAAGCTTTGGTCCGAGAGTAAGGGGAAGCTCATGCGCGGGTTGCGCATCTCCTTCCATTCACATATGGTTGTCATTATGTGGTTTGTCATTTCAGGATCTGCCGGGTCCGGTTTCTGATTGTCTTTGTGCTTTTCTTTTATTTGGTTGGTGTTAGTTTCAGAAAATAGTCAACGTCTCTGTAGAAAGGCTCTTATGACCGAGCGATGAGAGTTGTGGTAAGTTTGATCAGGAGTTCTATTATTGTAGTAAACTGGGCTTCTAGTGAACTTGGAAAGAACTCTTGTTGGCAGCAGTGACAGACATGAGTTGGTTTCTTGTTGGTGCGCCATCTGCTGAAGGGTGGTGCTACCTGATCTTGGCGAGCAGTCGTGCGGCCTTTATTTTTGCTGTCTTGGATGCGTTGTAATGGCTGGGAGACAGCATGATGGCCTGCCTGAGTTCGTTGCTGTAGACTGGACGCAGGTATTCGATGTTTGGATGTTATTTGTTGCGGAGGCGGGGCAGATTTATTGTACTCGGCATGCTTGTGTTTGGGCTGCATGTGTCGGTTATTTCTATGTTAGCTACTGTTCCTGGTAGGTTTCAACGCTGGACACATAGTGATCCATCGACAGCTGACAGCTCCATTGCGGGCCTGACTCGTATAGAGCCATTGCCATCCGGTCTCCTGATTGGGCGGCTCCACTCACCTCACAAGGCCACTCTGGACGGCGTGCCTCCGGCGCGAGGACTGACGACCCCGAAAACAAATATAGCAACAAGGCTGAAGACCGGCATTACTGCAAAACAGCCAGTTAGCCTCGGCTGGCAAATGATACTAATGATGATGATGATTTCGCCTTGTAATTCAGCTATATCGACGGCAAAAACTTCTCTTTCCACGGAGTGTTAGGGTTTTACCACTACACGGCCCACTCCTGCTGGAGACCGCCGAGTGAGCCAATTAGGGTTATTACTTGCTGGAAACCTAACGGTGACAACGTAAGGGGAGAGAAACACTCCTCATAGGGAAGAAGAAAGCATGGGCCACCGCAAAGGCAAAATCCGTGCCAAGGAACTGGCGGAAACAGGCAGCAAACAGCAAGCGGCTACTGACAGCCCACCCTCTCCTAGTCAGCCTAGGGACACTGGCGTGGGATACGCATCAAGCAGTGAAGCTGAAAGCTACAATGAGCAAGGTGATGACCAAGCAACAGGAAGTGACTACGTCGGAGATGAACAAATGGATTACGCCACACAAGGACCGAAATCCAAGCACCAGGAGGACTTTCCACCTCTGAAAAATAACAAAAGATGGAGAAGCAATGAGGCAAGCCCCAAATCTTCAACCAAACATGCAAAAACAATGGAAGGCATACCGACCAAAAATTGGTACATTGTCCTAGCATCAGAGACAGGAGAACCAGAAGGAACAACAAACGCGGAAGAAACGCATCCACAAACAAAAGTTCCTCCACCGCCAACGAGGGAGCGCATGCCTCATGTAATAGTGACAACGTCAAAAGACTTCACCCCTGACCACCAACATACTGACAAGACAGATGACCGGGGGATTAAAGATAACCAACAACCAAAATGAAGGCACATCCAAATTCCTCACTGAAAACAAAACAGACTAAGAACTACTGACCAATTTCTTCAAGAAGAAAAATGTACCATACTTCAGTCACCAAAAGCCAGACCAGAGACCAATGCAAGTGGTCATTAAAGGCCTAACCGCAATCATAACAGAAAAATAAATAAAAACTGAACTGGTAGCAAAAGGCTATAAATCACAAAATGTATACCAGTTCAAGAAAAGGGATACACAAACACGAGAGCCAATTCCAGTGTCAACGTTCTCAGTGTCACTAGTCCCGAGAACAGACTAAGACCAAATATATAATGAACGGTACATGTTACACACCAGAATCACCGTGGAACGGTACAATTACGGGAATGGCCCGCCACAATGTGTAAGATGCCAATGGCTGGGACACACAAAGAACTTCTGCCACTTGCCTAGTCGTTGCGTGAAATGTGCACGACTGCACGATAGTAAAAAGTGCAAGCTACCAGCAACTGAGAAGGCAAAATGTGCCAACTGTGCAGGTGACCATTCTGCGTCATGGCGCGGCTGTCGCAACTTCCAACTAGCGCTCCTAGACCATCAAAGACCAACCAAAATATAAGTCCAATTTATGTAGAAATTTACAAGTAAACTGAAAAATTCTACGAAAGAGTAGAAAAATTCAGAGGAACTGACCATAGGCTCCATACCCTTGGTACAACAATACCAAGGCATTGGCACACTTACAAAGTGCCACTAAGCATCATACATCAGCCAGAATAGAACTGATATGACCATAAGGAAACTGTAGGGATTTTTCACATAAGGTCGTCTTTGACGAACCGCAGGCATGTTTTCCCCTCAAAGAGCAATAAAAAGAGTTCTCAAAACCAACCCATTCCATCCCAAACACAGAGACACATAAAATAGAGCTACTCAGGTAGCAAGACATCGGAAACACGCCCTTGAGGCAGACACACACACACACAAATGACGAGCGACGCGCGCACCCCTGCTATACCCTCGCCGCAGGCAGAGCGATCCCTCAATCTCCTCCAGGCACTGGAGGAGCGCGAAGCTCTAAGCGGCTCTCCGTTGAGAGGGTGCGACTTGACACTGACGAGCGACTGTTGCGTCTGCACTAGTACCAGGCTTTGCTATATTGCCCACCTAGCACAGGGATGTACCACTCCACGACCCACACCCAGAAGGTGTGGATCCCCCGAACGAGAGAGTAGGTTTGTCTCGGTTCCCGAATACCTAATAGAGATAACAAAGTGTACGGAACAACGCACCCTATATGTATTACGACTTCCGGATACCGTGACATATCAAGACGAACCATGGCGAACAACCTAAGTGGATAACGCCGATGCTTCAGTGACAACGACTTCCGCTGACTGACATCTAAAGTTACCCACGGTTTCCATACCAATACTCCTCAATATTCGAAAATGAGTATTATGAAGAAAGTGACACCAGCACAGGATATGACGAATCACTCCACCCCGCAATAGTTGCTTCGACTCACAGAGTTTGCACTCGGAGCAGTCGACAAAAGAGAATATTTTGGTGCCATTCTTCTAGACGTCTAACGTGCGTTTGATTCTGTGTGGCATCAGGGAATATTGTACAAACTTATTCTGTAGGGAATCCCTATGTCGCACATAAAACTGCTCAAGACCTTCTTAGAGCACAGAACGTTCAGAGTATTGTCTGAAGACGCAGTATCCTCATCCAGAAACATCCGTGCGGGCGTCCCACAAGGCTCCGTTATAGTTTACGGTTGATGTACCACGGACGGAACAAGTGGAAACCGCATTATATGGGGAGGACACAGAGATGTACACGCGTAGTATCAGGGCAAAAAATGTGAGGTCAAAACTACAAAGAGCCTGTAACAATGTCGAAAAATGGGCTAAAAGGTGTCCCCCAGCTTTCAATGCCACCAAAAGTGAAGCGATAATAATGTCCAGAAGAAAAGTGCCACAACTACAGCCGGTGACACTTTTCAACGAGGGAGTCCAATGGACCAGGACAACAACCTATCTAGACGTAATTGTTGATCGAAGACTAACTTGGAAGAACCACATGAGTAACCTCAGGTCGAAAGCTGAAGGAATGATGCGAACACTCTATCCAATTCTCAATCCTACATCAACTTTACCAGTAGAACAGGCCATCAGACTCTATACATCGCTGGTCAGACCGGTGCTAGAACTGCCGTGGTGTGGTGGAACGCCACGAACACACACATCAAAAGGCTGGTGCAAATTCGGGCTTTCTGGTTTGCTTACAAACTCCAGAGGGATACGCCTTCCGCTGTCTTCACCAAGTCAGCGGGCTACAAACCTTGAAACAACATTTCAAGCAAACAGTGTGTGCAACAAGTGTGTGCGGTCTGATTCCGACCCATAGCCAGCCTTGGCACTAGCGTACACTATAACTACAATGTAAGGTGGCCAGATCACCTTCTATTATAATGAACTACATGGAGCTGACAACTCCGATTATGCCACACCGATGATGAAACTTATAAAAACTGGAAGCTGATACGTGCAAACGTAAGAACTTACCGAAACTCCGGGAACAATGTCACCTGATAACATTGGTCTGTAGTCCTGGCTCCAGTTGGCAGCCGACCGGCCGCCAAGAAGGTCGACCAGCGGACAACTGCCACGCCTGCCATACCGGACCCGGTGACCAGCTCAAGGAGGTAGTGACGCTGCTAACGCAGCTCATTACCGTCCTCATGCCGAGAACGTCTACAAACTAGATATCTTTAGCAAATCATGACCTATTAAAAATATAAGTAAAAAAACACAGCCACAGATATCAGTAGAAAGCATCGAGCCAGGAACTATTAATAACATAGTAGAGTTTCTATACGCCGATGACACGGCTGTGTTCGCTACGTCACGCTGCCCAACTCTGGTCGTCCGAAGCCTGCAGGCGTCACTCTACGATATAGAGGAATGGGCAACCAAGTGGAGGATGAAAATAAATGCCCCAAAGAGCCAAGCCATGATGCTCGCACGGAGGCGCACGCAGCATCGGACGATGCTCTAACTCTTCGGCGAAAGCATCACATTGGTAACGAGGGCAAAATACCTGGGTTGGACCCTGGACACCAAATGGACGTGGAAGTCGCACGTGGAGGACACGCGTCGAAAAGTTCAGCAGATACTGGGAGCCCTCTACCCGGTGCTAAACCACAACATCACGCTCCTCCCAACATATGGCCTCCACATATACCAGGCATTAGTGAGGCCTATAATGGAGTACGCCGCACCAGTATGGGCGTACGCGGCCAATTCACACATCGACGGCCTACAGCGTCTACAGAACAGAGCTCTGAAGAGAGCGCTGCACCTGCCCCTCCGGTTCCCGACTGAAGAACTCGACGTCGCGGCGGGAATGCCGACACTCCGAGAGCGGCACAAACAGGTGGCTGGAGGCCGTCTGCAGTTCGCCTATGGAACTAGCACATGGCGTTTCCTGGGTGGAGCATATAAATCACAGTGGTCGCGATATCACCAATTATTCATTACCACGCGGAAGCCGTATGTTCTTAATAGTTTAACACCACAGCCCCGATAGGCGGTGTAAACTTTCACACACAAACACGGTGGACGTCACACACTGCAGCAAAGGTCGTCCCTTTAGGCGCGACGTCGTGGTCCCGACTAGCTAAGGATCCTATGGCTTTCCTTTGCACGTCCGCTCCCAACGATGATCGCCCCAAGAGTGGTGTGTCATCGTCCTGCGTGTGAGGTCTTGGCTTTAGTTCCTCGTCGTCACTATTGTGGTCCTCACCATGGAACATCCGAGACACATGCATTAGCGGCGTGGGTCAGAAGATTACACTCTAAAGGCCGCTCATTCAAACATCGAACAGTGCGAAGCCTTCTGCGCTCCTAATGGCCTGGATTGGGTGACGCGGGTGAAAGTCTGTTACAGACGAGATTTTCCTCGCATCTCTTAAGCCTGCGGCAAAAATGGCGTCACATAAAAATGTGCTGAAGGCTACTCAGCACAATATTTGTTTTAATAAAGAATTCTGCCATGCAAGCGCAACACGTGCCTTACAGGAAAACGGTAAATCTTCATGCAAAAATTCTTATATTAAACGATCTTCAGTTAAAAGAAGTTCAATCGACAAACGATATTTACCAATTCACTTATAAATTTTATGTGCAAGCACCGGGGAATAATGAAATCGTGAATATATTTAGCATCGATTTTGGAAACATTTACGATACTAGGAGACGATTTGAACACTTTTGTGGTACACTTTTTGAAAAAACTGAACATACTAATTCAAGCTCATTTCTAGATTTGCCATAAATCATTATTATTGTAAAAAAGAATAAATTGCAATAATTTTTGTTGTTTTTATTCCTTCATGCTGACTAGGAGAGATCTTCAGTGTGAAAATCTCTATCGGATAATACGTCATCTTTGGTTTCTTGCCCTAAAGCAGTTCTGCCAGGTGTGGTGTGTCTCCGTTTACGAGAAATTGGGGATTAAAAAGTGTAAAAAATTGGGTCTGAATGACATATTTGCACGAAAGACCATTTGTTTATAACATTAGCTCAGCCGTGCCTGTTAAGGCGGTGTGTTCCTGAGTGGGGGATCTTAGGTTCGATCCCACGACCCGCGAAATATATATTTTTCTACTTGATTTTTTTATTGCTATTCGATCTTCTAGCATTACAAATATGTTATGAAACAAATTCTCTAATTTATTTATTTTCCTTTGGATGATGTAAATCAGTAAACATTTAAAACAAAAATTACACGCACACCATAAACTTTTTATAAAGTATATCCTTTCACAGCCGCATACAGTATTTATTATTGATGTAGGATAGCAGATTTTGTTAACATTTTGGAATTCATAATTTCAATTCAAAATTTGTTATTAATACTGATCAAATTGGGTGTGGCTTTGAATGTGCTTATAATCGTGTTCTGGAATTCAAAGGCTCGAAGACTGTGTGCGTACTCATTCATACACGACGCAGTATGGTTTGACACTATCTGGAGAATTGCTACCACACATATTCCTTTGTGCTCGGGAACCAGGCAACCAGTTTGGTCCAAGGATACGTGAAGGAATTCGGCGCTTGGAGCTGAAGTATGGAAATGTTACTGTTAATTGTTCAAAATCGAAAAAGCTGACGAGAGAATTGTATAATTTTTTTTTTTTTTTGGGTGTGTCACTAAACTATATGTAATAAATAAATAATTTTTTTTGTTGGTTCATTAGTGGAGTGGTCACTTTTATATGGCAGTTTATGATTAAGTCTTCTCAAATGGAAATCACATTAAAAGTGATACCACCCAAATATACGCATTAATGCCAGCCATGTGATGAGAATTTCTATCGTTAGGTAAAAATACTAATAAAACGGTGTCATAAAGCGCCAGAACTGTTTTAAATAACCTGAAATATCTTTTCATGAAGATGCTGTTAAGATACAGTCAATTATTCATCACATTTTGCCTGTATTTTATGACATGATAAAATACACCTGATATGGTTCAAAATTAATGAAGGAAAGGCCACAATGATATGATTGTTAGTCTGTCCGTCATCTGTCAGAGCCTGATCTCAAGTAATTGTGTCAAGTTCCAGGACTCTGGATACTCTGCCTCCTTTCTTGTTTAGGGTTCTTTGACTTTTGTAGTAAAGTCTGAAGTGTTATTTACTTAAGTCTTTATTTTATTGTCTTTTTTCAAGTTTTATAGTTTCTAGTCAGAGTCGTGACTGGTCGGTTGTAGTTTGCTTCATATAGGTCAAGTCCTAAGTTTTGGATTAGCTGTTGGGTAGATGATTGTGCGTTGTGGAAAAAGTTTATCGATTTGTTTTGATGTAATCAGTGAATTTTTGAATTCGTAAGTCATGATGGATTTGTATGTTAGTTATGTACCGGGGGGCGTCAGTAATAATTCTTAGATATTTGATCTGGACTATCTGTAGTTTTTTCATTCCGTAGTATTTTGACATGCTGTAAACCTCAGAGCCGTATAGTAGAGTTGGTCTGATTACTGACTTGTAAATTTTCATTTTGGTTCTGGCGGTGATGCCGTTCCCTTTGAGGAGGGAATATATATGAAGAGCCGTGCTTTGTTTACATTGCAGGCGTCACGGATGTGATTGTCCCAAGTCAGCTTTCTGTGGAAGGTGATTCCGAGATATTTAATTGTGTCAAGCCAGGGGAGGTCCGTACCTTCATGTGGCACTGCGTCGTTTGGAAAAGAAGATGGAAGCATTTCTATTTCCGGTTCATTGAATAAATATCAGCAATACCAATGGAATTTGAAAATGTGTCTTTACATTTTTTATTTTTTACAAAAATGTATTAAAGAGGTCCAAATTATGTTACTAAAAAGCACCTTTTATTCTTAGAGTTATACCAAAATTTAAATATAATCCTGGTGTTGAAAACAATGATAATTTTTACGACCAACAAGTTTTTCTGCATGTTCCTTGACGAAAATTAAATGATCTAAATCCACAAAATAGCACCTGGAAAATTATATATGAGCAGCATTTTACAAATTAAGATATTTTGAATAATTATTTAGATTATATGCTACAAAATTTAGAAGATGAAAAAGATTGTGAAGAAATAGACCAAGTAGAAGTAAATCAACCATATGACTGGATGAATATAGCCGCTGAACCAAAGAATAATCAGTCAGATGTGGGTCTAGGTAGAAGAGAAATCGATATCAATTACAATTGGCATACTATTTCAAATTGACAAGTATCGAATATATTAGAACATTTTATTGAAAATGAAAAATTAGCAGAAAACCAGAGAAATGTTTATACTCAATATAACTTACCAACGAACATTGTTTTTTTTTTCTAATAAACAACAAGAACTGATAAATATATTCGAAAAACAACTTAATTATCTACAAGGTTATGAAGAACTTCCAATTAAAAGAACTGTTGTTTAAGGGAAAGCTGGATCTGGAAAAACTACATTAATTAATTATTTTACTATTAGATTGAATCAAACATTGGTACCATTTTCTTATCTAATGCTTGCACCAACTGGTGCTGCTGCTGTCAATATACATTGTTCAACAATACATTCCAAACTGTTAATAGGAGTAAATTTAGTATTTAGAGAGCTCAGTTTATATTCACTTGCTCAATTTTAAGTTGAAATTGATGAGTATAAATTTCTGTTCATAGATGAAATTAGTATGATTGGATGCAGTCTTTTGAGGAAAATTGATTTACGATTATGAAGAGCTATTCCTTCAAGACAAGATGAACCATTTGGTGGATTATTTGTGTATTTTTTGGGGCATGTCAAACAGTAACCACTTGTTAATGACAGAACCCTTTAGAGTGATAAAATATAAAGAAATGAATTCCTCTTAAAAAGAAAAATGTTATTCAAATCAAGTATACATTTTTTTTTTTTTTTTTTTTTTAGAAAATGAATCTCAATAAATATTTCGATATATACTTGGTCGTATTGGGACTGGCGAGAGTACAATTGAAGACCGTAAAAAATTAATGACACGTTGTCTACAAATGTTTCCATTACAAGAACGTAAGTTTGTCAACGATACTATCAGACTCTTTGCTACAAAATAAAGATGTAAAAGAATTTAATCATAAAAAATTAAAAGAAGTGCGTCAACCTGTTGCTTATATTCCAGCTGTTCATAACAGTTCTGCAACAAAATCAGCAAGTGCTGAATTATTAGGTGGACTGGAACCATTTATATCTTTGTCTATAGGATCTAAAGTTGTGTTACGCTCTAATTTATGGATAAAAAAAAATGACTGGTGCTTCAGGTTATGTTCAGCATACTATTTATGAAGAAAATCTAAGTCCACCTGATCAAATGCCACGAGTTAATAATGTTATTTTGATTTAACATATCAAAATAGTGGTTGTGTTCCAATTCCACCCACAACTAAATTTTGTAACAGAGGAAATATCACTTGTTCCACAAAACAATTTCCATTAAAATTAGCTTTTACAATAACAGTTCATAAATCTCAAGGTTTAACATTGGGTATAGTTGTTGTAGAGATTGGATACAAAGAAACTTCTGTAGGTTTAACATATGTTGCGTTATCGAGAGTAAAGCTTTAGAAATCCTACCGTTAAATATAAGATTTTCTTATTACAGAATTAGTAACATTAAAAATTTAAGTATGTTTAAATATAGAAAACAGGAAGAAACTCGAATGAGAAATTTTCTATCTGATATAAACCAAATTAAATAAATTGTTTTTTTTTAATATTTAAATATTATATCTTATTACAAACGTGCCTAATTATTTTTGTAGACAAACTAAAACCACGGTTTTTGATGATAGTTTGTAAAGATTAAATATTAAATTTCTTATGATTATTTATTAATTTATTTAGTTGCATATAATATTTCTTATAACAAAACTTCGCGAGCCACAACAAATCCGTGCTTTTAGCTATTTAAGATTCACTCTAATATGAAAACCAGCATAAGTCCTGACAGTAACGATTCGAATTTAGGAACTACACAGTTATTCGGTAAATTGAAGATGATTCGATGAGATTTAGTTTCTTCCACAATTTTTTAAATTGCAAACTTATCGACCGTATTGTTAAATATTCGCATGACAGCTGTAAATTTCAAATACACATATAGTAAAATTTAACTCTGAAGGCGATTATAACACCATAATGATTTAATTTTTTATAATATTTATACTGATACTGTAGTCACAAAAGCAATCACTTTTATTCGGTTATCGAACACTTCTCTTCGATTTCTTTGTATGATGCTACTGTCAGCATCAGTATAGAAGCATAACTTATTTCTGGAAATCTAACCATTCGAACTCTTGTAGCAGTCAGAATATCCTCGGAGAGATTCCATTCCAGAACAAGGAAAGGCTAGGCGTTTGAAGCTGCGTGTAAACAATCCTGCATTCTCATTACACCACGATTTTCCTTCCACCCATCGCTTGCAGAGTGTAACAGAGATAAATCATGAAAATTATATAACGGATTACAGTGTCGTTCAAGATAATTGTATCTTCTTGCCAGCTGACACTTTACCTTTACTAAACGACATAGTAGTTTTTCTTTTACCAAAAAACAACGCAAAATTAGTGTCACTCTTACTATCGGTTATTTTTTTTTTTTTTTTTATCTTGGGCCTACGTCTTTCGGCAATTTAGAAACTGGTAGCATTTTGCTCCGAATGAATGAAACGTAGGATACATATAAACCATTTGGATGCTATGACATCCTAACATCCGTTCACTCGTCTCTTCAGTAAGCAAAGAACTAATATAATGTAATCTACAGATACATTGCTCAGCAAACGACTAGGAATTTAGTCCATTTCTTTGCGTTTCATAATTGAAGGACTGGATTGGAAACTGTATTGTTTCTTTCGTGCAGACATTCTGTTTTTTGTGGTTCTATAAACATAACAATTTTAAGCTCCACTTTTAAGAATGTTAATCAGTTATTTTGTAGCTGAAATTACAAACCATATATTTACATGAATGAACAGCCAAAAGAAGTGGGTGACTGGTATCATTGTGCAATGGTATTAGTACTTACTACAAATTCACAGTCCAGCCATCTAGAGTTCGGTTTTCAAAGAATTCTCGAGATTACTCAAACAAATGGGGAATTGTCTCTTCTTACAAACCGTGACCGAATTCGTTTTTTTTTCTTTTTTAACCGATTTTTTCCATGTCGTTGTAGTAAGATAACATATGAGTATATAACAAATACACTACAGTATAAAAACAAAAAAACGTAATTTGTATTTCTTAAGAGATATGGGCTGAAATCTATTACTTTAACATATCAACAGATGTATTATGTGTGTTTAGTGCCCAGTGCACAGGTAATACGAGATAAACATTACACTTCGTTAAACCACACTTGCCCGTGGTTGGACTCCAACCGAGGAACTGCGACTCAACATGTTAGCTTCCGAGCTCAACATCCGCGAATCTGATCCATGTGCAGCGCCATGGCGTCAGACTTACCAGTGACTAGCTCAGGCAGCAACAACTCGTAACTAGCCTAACATTACCTTTCTTCGTTCCCGTGTTTTCCTGTTTATTCCTTCGAAATTTAAATCCTAGAAATAACATTATCATATCATGAAAAAACTGCACAACAATGATGGTATGCGCTGGAATTAACTTGTGAAATTTCATCCACTCCTTTATTAAGGTATAGTTTTTCTGTGCTCCATGTAACAATTTTGCTTCTTACTGCAGACCGATTTTTTTTCGGACTCCCAGAGTTATCTATGTTCATTTAAGAGAGGCGGCTCAAGGTCACTCTTCTTTATCCGCGCTCCACAGCCCTAACCCCTACAGGTGAAGGAGAAACCTCCTCACAATGTATGTGGTACAATATGTTGAATCAAATTTGATGATTTCTTCAGTGAAATGAGCACCGAAATCAGTGAATAGTGTGTCGTATAAATTGTGTGTTTACCAACTACAGCGACATATGTTGATAAAGATAAAAATTATTTACATATCAATTAATAAAATTTACTGCTTCCAATCTTTATATTTAGTTTTAAAAGTTGCGCCAGACATTTCGAGAATTAGATACAATTTTTAGATGTGTTTCCCAGTGGCAGATAATTTAATAAACACGTCGTAAAATTTTTAGAACGAATGTGATAGTGACTGGAAGCGATAGGTTTCGTTAACAGAAATCGTTGATATAAACAATAGCCGGATTTCACATAACTGCATACTGTATGATGTAAATATAGCTGAAAAAGAGTAAGAAATGACTTACCATCGTGAACTTCACAATACGCTGTCTTCATCTTCACTGTATCATTCACTGGAACTATCATCGGTCTCCTCAAGCAGATTTATTATAATTATATCAACGCGTTCATATCGTCGACCATCCTTCACAAAGTTTTCTT